>JAOXNN020207587.1:0-16464 GCA_028571205.2 Hydropsyche betteni | reverse complement strand
TGTCGCGAGTTCATATATTGTGTGTTCAACCGTCATAAATCTATCAATCATGGAACTATTTCCAAATTATAAAACACACTTCCACTAGGAATATAAATCCTCTGAAACTCGACGCCATCGGCCGCAATTTCGCGCCATTTTTCAAATCGCAAACCGCCGCTAAACCCACAAATCCCATGTATTTCGGAATTCGTCGATATTCCACATGGAAACGAGCCGAATCGATACGACCGTGCTCGTCGGTGATCGTTTCATGGGACATGCGTGTGGGTAAAACCCGGTAAGGTCAAAAGTTACCCTTCGAAACTGAAACGTGGGTAAACACAGAAATTTCGGGTGAAAAATTTAAGCGCGTGCAAACAGAAACGCTGGAAAAATATGGCTCTGAAAAATTAAGGCTTCCGATAAAATTATATTTAGGCTGTTGTTAGTTTAGTTTTGTTTGATGAAGCGATCGTCAGAGTTGAGCGACACGCAGCAGGGTCACGGTACAAATTTTTTATTTGATAAAAGTACGATTTCAATATTTGACTCGTTGAAAAATACATTTATTTTCCTTCATTTTAATAATAATTGTATATTAGCATCACAATAATAAATTAACTTAAAGAATTCGATAACGATGATTCAATTTTTAAAAATATACTAACAATTATTGAATAGAAACTAATGACATCTGTCAAGTAAACTTTGAAGTAATTTATCATACAAAATTTAAAAAAATTGATTTTCAACATATAAGTTAGTCGAGATTTATATTAAAAAAAAAACGGATTCGTACACAATATTTGTTTATTTGAATTGAAAAAATATTGAAAATGTAAAAATATAAAAAATTTTCATAACAAAATAAATTGTGATGATAATTGAAATATATTTTTTTTGTGTACAAAAAACTGTCGGTTAAACTTTTTTTTGATAACTTCTAGCGAGTGATAAACAGTAAATGTTAGTCATAGTGTTTACATTCGTTGTCAAGTGAACTGCATATTACATCACAAATATCATATTTTAACGATTATTTTTTAATAGAATATCGGAAAAACCTCTTTATTTCCATAAAAACAAGTCATATTTGTCAAGCATTAATATTGTTTATGGTATTTTTTTATCACTAGAAGGATACATAATGGAGTCGCATAACTTCGATTATTGGATGAAAAAAACTTGTTTACGAGTTTATGTGTTGAAATTTTTTAAATATTTATGTTATTGATATTTTAAGATATTATTTACAATATTTGTGTTAATAAATAAATGATATTGAAATATATTGGAAAATCATGAGTTATCTAATAACAAACATATTTTTAATAAAAAATATCAAGAACAAAAACATTTATCAACTTAAAACGAACCGCATCTTTTTCGAATCTGAAAAAAATACAATCGGAAAACTTTTCAGCGAAATAATAATTCATCAGATTTCATCGTAACATTTAAAACTTTAAGTATTTTTCAATGTAAAAAAATTGTTCAAAAGTCGTCGACCATTATTGAGAGTACGAAATGGAAAAAAAAAAAACGAGAACGCGAATAGAAAGTGACTTTGGCCGTAACATGAATATTTGACGTTAGATTTTGTATTCTGAGACGTCGAATTATTGAATCGATAGTAAAATGAAGTTTATTACTCGTGCGTTAGAATAGACATAAACAAACGACGGAAAAAAATATCAAAGTTGACTCACCTCCGGTCTGGCTATCCATCTGCATTTTTCTGGCTATGGAATGTGTCTGCAAAAAAAAAAATACAGAGAATAAGTTTGAAGAACGTGCTAACTATGCAAATTCTCGAGAAGAATGTGTATTTTGTGTCAAGAACGAAATTGTTAAAAGACAAATCGAAAAAAATTAGAATACGTAATTCCGAAGGTTGTTCGCGATTCGATAATGGATCGATTCGGACAGTTTTAATACTCCAAATTCAGCCTTTTATAAACCACGTTCGTCTTTTTACAAATTAAATATAACTCGTTTGCAGATCAAATTCAACCCTTTTCAAGTCGAACTCATTAACTTTTTCCAAATCATATTCAACCATTTTTACAAATCATTTCAACCTTTTTTTAATCAAATTCAACTTTTTACAAATCGAATTCAACCATCGGAAAGCAATAAGACCGTTGTCATAGTAATCAATGAAATACAATCTATTCGATTTGACTTTGATAGTCTACGAAGTTGGTAATTTTTAATTTAGTTGCAAAAAATTAAATGGACAGAATTTTAATCATGTTTTGGTCAGAATTTTAACAAAAAACGGTCAGAATAAAATGATGAATTGTCAGAATTTTAACCGGTTTTGTCAGAAATTATATTAAATGGTCAGAATAATATTAAGAACCCTAACCTAACCTAACCTAACCTATTCTGACCTTTTCGTTATTAAATTCTGACCAATATCAAATAAATTCTGATAAATGGGATAAAAATTGTGACCAAAATCGTATTTAAATTCTGACCATTTAAATAGTAGCCTTTTTTTACATAAAAAAAATATATGAACTTTTTCGTCTTACGGACGTTCACGTGGTACTTTTTTCGCATATTTAAATCCCAGAATATATAAAAACTTAAATTTCCGATGGTCGAATTTGATCTGTAAACGGTTGAATTTGATTTTAAAAGCGTCAAATTTGATTTGAAATTGATCGAATTTGGATTTGCAAAAGATTGAATTTGATTTAACGGTTGAATTCGATTAGAAATGGGTCGAATTTGATTCGTAAAAATTTGAATTTGGAATCGTGAAAGTTGAATTTGCAGCGAAAAAAAGTCGAATGCGGAGCATAAAAACGGTAAAACGCATAAAAATCACATCAACCCGCCATCGCAACTATTCAGATCGGCCCGAATAAATCCGCACTACCTCCTGGCGGATTCGAACGCGCAAACGAGGAGTTTAGAAAAAAATTCTCGAAAAAGCTGCGACCACACATTTTCACACATCCCGCCGTAAAATAAAGAGAAAATTCTAGAATTTCGAACGCGCGCAAAACTTGAATGAAACGCGGCGTCCTTGAACCGGCGTCCCGCAGGTGCACTGACCCTCGTCCACCCGACGATCGCAGAAACCCGCAAGGACTCGCAGGACATTCTCGGGACAGAAACGCCGAAATTCTCTGAAATACTGCGGTAATTGCGCAAATGCGGAGCGCGCGCTCGACGTCACGTGTGGCGGACACGCGGTCACCTGCGAGCCGGGGCTCCGGGCTGCGGCTGGGGGCGACGGGGGCTCCGGTCTGGGGGGCGCAGCGCCTCCGGAGGGGCCCGCTGTCGATCGAGACTGACGCTCTCGTTTTTTCGCAGCCGCAAACGTCGTATGTTCCACCATCCAAAACAACAACACACCCTGCTGCGGAAGTACTTCATTCAGACGCTGCTTAATATTTATAATTTCATACGACTATCGTTTCTATCTAAACGTGCAATAAGACGTATTTTCAAAAAAAAATAATAAAATGAAAGTTAATTTTACGTTACACAAAATTATTTCTTATTACACAATAGTATAAAGGTGTTTATTTTGTGTACGGATTATTCTCGACGGCGTAGAAACGGCCGTTTCCTGCGCTGCGCTACTAGTCTGCCATCGACGCTCTGCAGACGGAAAGAGAAAGAAAATTTAGGGTGCGCTCTATGTGTGTGTGTAGAAAAGAGATGAACGTATGTTCTTCTGTTGCCAGTTTCAGGCTTTCGTTGTAAAGTAGGTGGCATACGCTCTGTATACGCGAATTTATGATTTGTTTTCACGAATTGCGCAAACTAGTTCGGTATAAATTGATATTATTGAGGAAAAAAAACTGTTTGTTCATAATTTTAGTTTAAATTTATTGCTATCGGTTTTTTTAATATTGTTTTCAAGCCGATATATGTTCCGAAAGTTGCATTTTTATATTTATCGATGAAATAGAATGCGAAATAATAATATTTCACAATGTCGAAACGAAAATTAGTAAATTTTTGTTTTAGTGTTCTAAATTTATTTTACAAATAGTTAGTGGTATCGATTAATATTGCATCTGTATCTTTTGTTATTAACGTTCGTGCTCTTGTATTGTTCACAAGATGAATGAAAGAACAATTGTTTATAACTTAATTATGGTGATCAGACGTTTACCCAAACGACACTAGCACATTCGACATAAGCACCTAAAAACAGTAGGACACGCGACATGTTTCCGGACAGTTGTAAGATTACGTGATGGTTGAGTAAACAAATTAATGTTTTGTAATTTATTTTGATCATACAATTTCGAAATTTTGCGCATTTTATGTTCTGCTATCGGTGTTGTGTAGCGTCATGTGTGCTACTGTCGATGTGTACAAGTGTGTTATGTGCTAGTTTCGTTTGGGCAAACTTCTGGGAATCATTTATTTAAGGTTGTATAACGAAAAACAACGTAATGCACCAGCGGTTGGCTATGAATTTAAAATTGGTCATCTGTCAGAAAAACGTAAAAATTTACCATTTTTGGCAAAAAAATTTTTAACGTTTTTAATAATGTAATAATTGAATAAAATTTGCATCTAATTGAAAAATTGAAATTTTTATCAATTTCTTACATTATTATGAAAAATTACAAGTTATGAATCAAGTAATTGAATTAAAGACAATTTTTGATACAAATTTTTATTTGGCCGTATTATTAGTGGTTATAGCTGATATTTAGTTTTAAATTTTGACAGCTCTCTGTTTACGTCAAATTGCATACTAAAAACGATTTCACCGATCAATGAAATAAATAATAAAATATCATAAAAAATAATTAATAGTTTGCAAATTAGAAAAATGTGCATTTGAACAGTTTTAGTCAATACAACATAATGGAAAACTCGTATGTGATCAATGAAAGTGTAGAAGATAAAAATAATACATCGATGGTATCAAAAATAACAAAATACAAGCCGAAAGTCAAGAAAAAGACTACCGACGCAAAAAAAGTCACCGAAAAACTATTCAAATGCGAATATTGCGGCAAAAATTTCATGTCGAACAGCACTTTGAAAGTACACATCAGAACGCATACTGGTGAAAAACCCTTCAAATGTATCATGTGTGAAAAAGGCTTCTCCCAATCAGCCCATTTGGCAGACCATGTTAGATCACACACAGGTTTTCCTTACTATTTTTATATCTTAAAATAAATATCACTTTAATTCAACTTTTAAATACATATATACAGGCGAAAAACCTTATCAGTGTTCGAGTTGCGGAAAGTCATTCGGCCACAAAACTCATTTAAATGCACACATGCGTATCCATACGGGGGAAAAGCCATACAAATGTAAAATATGTGCGAAGTCTTTCAGTCAACTGCACGCTTTAAAATATCATAATAATATTCACACCGGAGGAACTACTTACAAATATGTATGTTTATAATTATAATAAGAATTTTGAATTTTTCGAATCGAACAAATACTTTTTATTACAGCCTGCACCGAATCGAGATTTGATGCCTAAAAAATTTAAGTGCGAAATATGCGGAGCGGCTTTTAAGTTAAGCCATTCGTTTAAAATACATATTTTGAGTCATTCCGGTGAAAAGCCGTATACTTGTAGTTTGTGCAATAAAGGTGTGTTTAATGTTTTTATTATTTGTGTTTGTTCTTTATTGATATATGTTATGCTTTTTTAGGTTTTTCGCAATCGTGTCATATGAAAGAGCATATGTTGACTCATACAGGAGAAAAAAAGAAAAATTTAGTCAAAAAACCTTCTAGTAATCCATATAGGTGTCCACAATGTGGAGCTCGATTTGCTGGCCTTAGTGCATTAAAAAATCATACTGGGAAACATACCGGTAATTTCAGTGTCACAAATTTTTATTACTGGAAAATTCATGAATGAAAAATGATTAAATTCATGAACGAACGTTCATTCCCGATAGTTAACCACTATACTTTTCCCCGGCAGTATTTTCACCTCTTAGATTTTCATTCATTGTGGTATTTTTTCAATTAATCATTCTCAGCATTTCATTTACATGGAATTAATGATTATTAAATGTTGAATTGCGAATTGTTTAATGTCTGTGTTGTAAAATGATCTCTGTAGGAGAAACTATGGGATAAAAACTTGGAGGGAAAACCTAAAAAGGTAAAAATGATGCGGGATGAAAACGATGTGAGGTGAAAATTATGTGGAATGAAAACAATATGGAGTGAAAACGATGCAAGATGAAAGTAATGTAGGATGAAAAAACAGAGTGAAAACAATAAAGGGTGAAGATGATGCAGAATGAATTTCTACATTCTATGAATTTTTTAGTAGTGAAAATTTGTGAAATCAATAATTCCATATTGAATATCGTTATTCAAAACTAGATTCGTGCATAGAATAGGAAAAAATAACACTGTTTATATTTTAGGTATAAAAGCTTTCAAATGTGGTATTTGTGGTCGATGTTTTGCGTCGAAATTCCTTCTCACGTCTCACATGAGAACTCACACAGGAGAAAAACCGTATCAATGCGAAATTTGCTCTAAATGCTTCTCTCAAAGGTATTTTTTTCAATTCAAGCCATAACGGAAATATTTATTGATACAATTCAACATTTCAGGTCCGTTTTAGTTTGCCATTTGAGAATGCATAATGGTGATAAGCGTTATGTGTGCGAATTGTGCACCAAGAGTTTCATCAGTCGTTCCGATCTCACCAAACATACAAGAACTCACACTGGAGAAAAACCGTACAAGTGTGAATTTTGTAGTTCCTGTTTCAGCCGTAGCAACCATTTAACGCGACACATGAAGATTCATTTCGAAAATAAAAAATCTAATAAGAATTCCGGAAGTAAATCTAATTCACCGTTTAAAATAAATAAAATCAACACCGTCCCAGAATTGAATAGCGTGAAATTAAATAATTTAAACTGTTTCGACACAACTGAATCTCAACTTCTATACGGAAAAGCCTTATTCAACATAAACTTAATGACGTACCAAAACAGCTTGATCGATTTTCAAAATTACGTTTCGATGAACGGCATCGTGAACGATGAAAGAAACGTAGAATTGTCTGAAAACAACATACATTTGAGCGGCGATATGAATATTTTAGATCACGACAAATACCAAATGTTAGCTTTCAATAATACGTTGAGAAACATTTATGAACGGAAAGACGGGAATTTGTTCGAGAACTGCAATTTGTACGAACAGTATCCCGATATTTACGCTCATTTAGATAATCTGAATTTTAATAGGGAAAAGATTGAAAAGTTCTACGAAAGCGATGCTATGAAGAAGTTTGCGATAGTCAAAAACAGTTGTAAATGGCTGCATCAGAATTCGAATTGTCATTTGAAGAGTAGTTGCGAAGAAATGAAGTTACAAACGGCAGATAATCGCAATCCGTGGCAGTGTGGTATTTGCGATGTCGGATTTTCATCACAAATCGAATTAGACGTTCACGTCAATCTGCATAAATCTAACGATAAGTCAATAAAATATACCAAATTAGTACGTAATTCAATAATTTATTGGTTTTTAAAATTTAAATGAATATTTGATGTAATTTTTTTATAATAGGTTACAAATCCTCAATCGGGAGAATTAGAAGTGAAAGAAATCGTTCCCCGAGAACGGTTACAGATTGTTTCAAAAGAAAAACTACAATCAATCATCGAGCAATCTATTTTAAACAGAACTATTGAAGATTTAAAATCGCCGCATGACAATCTTCAAACTGCCTCAAATTCTCAATCATTCAAAACTACTATAGTCAACGATTCTAATGATTTTACAGATGACATTCCTAATTCGGACATCGATATTGTTAATATCGATGAAAAAATACAGATATCTGAAGTAAAATTTTTGAATATTTGTATTTTACATACAATTTAATATTTGATTTATTTTAAATTATTTTAGTCACAGTGTGATCTCACTAATGAACATCTTCCAGTCGTTATCGAATCAGATCACAGTTGTAGAAAAGAAAATGAAAAAGACGGAGTCGAAAACATCGATATACAAACACGAAAGATTAAAAAAGTCGTTACAAAATGTAAAATTGGATTAAACGGAAGAACGAATGGGAAAAAATTGTTCCCTTGTACAGAATGTCCGAAAGTTTTCAAGTCAGTATATCTATAATTTCAAAATAAAGTGGAAATCGTTTAATTTGAAAATATTTAATGTAAAATATCTGTTTATATGAAATAATACTGCAGTCTTTACAAAATATTACGATTAATACAAAAAAAAAATTTCAATCCCTTTAGTTTCATATTAAACGTACTCCACTATATTTTTATTGATATATTATTCGTAATATGATGAAAAAATACAAATTCCAGATTTTCCTATTCCCTGATGGTTCACAGTCGGTGTCACACAGGCGATCGTCCTTATCAATGTAAAATTTGCAAACGCGGATTCATACAAAAAGGACATTTGCTATTACACGAACGCACTCACACGAGGGAAAGACCGTATCAATGCTGGAAATGTGGAGCTGGATTCTTGAGTAGTGCAAATTTAAAGTAAAATAATCCGATTGTAATTTGATATTTTATTTTGATGTTGTTTGTAAAATTTTTATCATTCATTTCAGATGCCATTTGAAAATACATAGCGGAGATAAACCATTTGAATGCGATATTTGTTTGAAGAAATTCATCCGAAACACCAGTTTGAGACTTCATCAAAACACTCATACGGGTTATACTCCATATAAATGCGAACATTGCGGAAAAGGTAAAAATTATACAAAGTGATGCAGAAAATGGATAATTTTGAAATGTTCAATGAAATTTATAGAAACTGACCAAAAAAACTTATTACCAAGAATTTTAATTATATATCACTATATCTTATCATTTATATATGTCAATAATTATTTTTCTATTGGGTCTTTTATATACCTAATGAGTGTTTCAAAAATTCTCATTTTCTATGTCACCTATATAAAAAAAAACAGTATTCAAATCGAAACTTATTCATTATTATTTAGGATTTCGCCATCCTTCGACGTTATCCACTCATTTGAACACTCATACTGGAAAACGACCGTACAAATGCGACTTATGCGAAAGCGCCTTCAATCAACAATCAACTTTGACCATACATCGCAGAACACACACCGGAGAAAGGCCGTACAAGTGTAGTTTGTGCGAACGCATGTTTTCGTCCAACAGTGAGTTGCGCAAACACGAATCGACACATTCGGAAAACAAGCCTTTCGTCTGCACCGTGACCCCTACGTGTCAGAAAGCCTTCCGCAGGAATTCGCATTTGAAAAGACACATGGAACGTCATAATGTTGTTCCAGAGAATCGATCGATGGAGAGTAATGCGAAAAGTTGTGATTCTAAAGTAGACAATGAAAATTGGAGTGTTTAAAGTGATAATGAGAATTAAAACTGATATTATTGGAATTGTATCTTTATTTACAAATAAAATAAAATATTTGACATCGTAAAGCTTGTGACATTATTACAAAACCACATCTGCTTTGCCATATGAATCGATAAAAATCATAACAATTCATGACACAGAACAGAATGTTTATAAATGGATTATTAAATACAATTATACATTTAAATTAAATAATACAAATAAAAAATGTTATTTTAGTCTTCAAAACTCATCACAGAACGAAATACATTTTTTTGAACAATTTATTTTTCAATATCTTTTCGAATATTCGTGTTTAATATATGCCAAAATAATGTCCAGGTTGGAAACAAGACTGTTGTAACTACGTTGAATAGCCAATTTCTATAAATCTAAAAAAAAACAGAATTTTTTTATTTATTTTCATTATATTTTAAAAAAGTGTATGTAAAATGACTACCATTCCGTCAACGATCGAAAACATGATCACTTGTTGAGAAGCTCGAACGCCTCGGCTTAATATCGTTTTGGTATCTTCCTCGGGAAATGCAAAGAAAGTATAACAGCATACAATAAACGTAGACAATATCAAAGGATGTAGCAAAAGCCATGTTATTTTATTGAAAATTTTCCAAATCCTTAAAAGGGAAACAGTCATTCAATAGATTGAATAAAAAAAATATATAACAGGATTTCTATAGATCAACTCACTTAGAAAATTTTCCAGGATTTTCATGAGATGGCATTTTAACGAGTAAAGCAAAAGGTGTATAAACTGAAGCCAAACAAAATCCGAGTGAAAAATTATGCATTCCGATAGATAACACTAATGTGGCTAGCTCAAGCAGCACAAATATTGTTAGAATACGTAATTCTTCAACGGTCATAGACATCTTATTTATAGAATTCAAAACTGGCGGCAAAACCATTATCAATATAGCAGCAATACTAACGAATCCAAAATACACAGCTTCTTCCGTAGGCAACATAAAATATTCTACTCCTAAAATGAGGATAAAATCAATAAAATACTTCGAAAGAGTTGCATATTATTCTCGATTATTATAATTACCGATTTCGCTTATGATTTGCGGAGAACACATCAGCATATATCCGATTAGATGAGAAGTCAAATAAATTATTCCTATATTGAGTATGTTCAATTTTTTCGAAGGATTTATTTCCTCGACGGGGTCTAAATTAGTATCCGACTTTTCTTCTGAATCGTCTGCATCGCCATCACTTTCTTTGGCATCATCTTTGGTTTTGGAAGTTTCAACTTTTTGTGTTAACCATATAGCGAAAGCTCTGATGAAAAGAGCTCCCGTAAGTAAACCGAGAGGTGGCATATATTGTCCTGAAAAAATGTACATTTACAAACAGATATATTCGTTGAAATAATCCTTATACTAATATATTTACCGATAGAAACAAATCTGTCGGTATCTGGTCTTAGATAAAAGAAGAAGCTTTGATGAAATCTTTCCAATAGATTGTTAAGGCTTCGTAAAATTCCTTCGAGAGCGTGCGCAGGTCGACCCATTTTCGGAGCCCTTCCCGTACCACTGGGATCACCTTCGATACCTTCCATCGTGACCGCTTCAATACCGAAACGATGAAAAAGACCATGGTTACCTGTCGGGACCTTACAAAAACGATAAAAACAATAATGATTTTGCTACTTTTTTTTGTATTTCTCACAGTCCAAGTATATTTTTCAGTCCATGTATATTTGTATCGGTCATAAATACACATACTTGGAGGTTGAGTTGGGTTTTTATCAGTAATTTAATTTTTTTTTATCAGAGTTCTATCAAATATACATGGACTAGTAATATACATGGTCTGCGACATATATAAATATGTATTTACCCCCGTCAATTGTGTAGTGACCATTGAAAAAAGTGTAATCAAAGAATTCTTCCAATTCCTCCACGGATCTTTGATTTTGACCCAAGAATAACTGTTAAAAATAGTCAATATGTAAATAAAATGTATATTTATGTCTTTTGTATATTATATTATACCTATTCTTATATGAGTGATGTACGTATGATTTGATACACATTTTATGTATTAAATTCACCAAATCTAAATTCGGCAATTGTCCGTTGAGACCCTCGACTTTTACGTCTATATAATCTGTAAAGATAACAATAGTTTTATAACTGAAAAAAAAAATATGTATAAAAATACAGGTAGATCAATATTACTTATGGTCAAAGCGGGAAGTTCTAAATTTATAGCAGCTTGTATGGCTCCAGCTCTACCTTTCAAAGTGCCGGAATGAAGTATTTTATGTGACTTGGAACTTTCCCGATTATTATTGAACGGTCCATATCTGATATCGCCAGCTCCCGAATTTTCTACACCATGATACGCTTCTAACCACGCTTGAGCTCCGAGTTGCTCATGTTCAGTGACCAAAATGATAATATCTTTCGCCCAATATTTCCTGCCTGCGAGAACAATTTTACAATCGAATCGTTCACGGATATGTTATGAACCTCATAAAAACGTACCACGAGCAAATTTAGCAAAGGCCAGCATAAGAGCGATTCCGGCATTAGTAGAACGATGTTGAGAAGATAAAGGACGGTATGGAGCGCTTAAAACGAGAGCTTCCGAAGAAGCCGATCTTCCAGCTCTTAGTATGCCGTATACATTTTCGCCGTGGAATGTCTATAAATTGATTTTATTATACAACGCAACGATTTATTATTTATTAAAAATTTTGTAGATTTACTTTTCCTTTTCCTAATGGATAATGTAGGGTGAAATTGTGCGTGTAAACTTCCAAATTCAATTGATGCATTTTAGCAGCGAGCCATGGTATTGGGATGGAATCTCTCGTCATGTAATTTTCCTGAAAACATCGAAAGATTGAAAACTATCAAATTATTAATTGGGTATAATCGAAGAAAAGCTCACAATCCCGTCTATTGCAAGCATCTCACTTTACTCAGTTTCCTGAGAAGGCTTAGCTGAATATCTGTGCCACGTTTACATTAATTCAGAACTCTACATTTAATTTTTATCACAGCAATCATGAAAGACTGCTTTTTGGGCAGAAGGGGAACAACAGTAATGGTGCAACTGTAGTTGACCATTTCTCAGAAAAACGTAAGAATCGAGGTTTTTATACACTACTAGCGGTAGTTCACGGCGTTGCTCGGGTTCCCGATTCCCGTTCCCGTTCCCAGTTCTCGATTCCCGATTCCCGTTGTGAACATGCGTTCTGAACACACTGGTGTACCGATGCATTAAAATTGTTGTTAAATTAATTAATTAAATCACTTTTTATTTCAAAAACACATTGAAAACAAAATGCCCTTGATTGTATGCAATCTTCACAACACGACTGTCGGACGGATTGTGGAGTGTACTGTCATTTTTCGTCATTTTTTTAGCTTTTCTTTATGAATTTCCCTATAATTTTTCTTTATAAACCACCCCTTAGTTAAAGTGAACAAAAGAAAAAAATACTCAAATCGGTCAAGCGGTTTTTGAGATTAGCCCAGACAAAATATCTGCCACAATTCATTTTTATTTATATAGATAGATGATCTCTTGAAAAGGGTGCGATAGATATGTAATAAGCAACTAATCTATCGCATCCTTTCTGAAAGATTATCATTGTCAAAAACCATAATTTTTACATTTTTCTGAGAGATTGGTGAACTGTTGTTATCCTATATGGAATACTAGAGTGAGAAAAATGTATTAGAAAATGTTTTTTTTACAAACTAACTATCTTGGTGAAAGTGTAAAAAGTGTAAAAGACATAAAATCGATATTGGGAAACGAAGCATGATTCGGACACTCGAAAAACATGTTCTTTCTTTCATCTTCTACTAAGAATATAACATGAAGTAGTTGGAAATGTCTGAAAAATATTTACTTTGACTTCTTCCTGGAGTTCATTGAAATATGTTTTAGCCGAGCCATCGTCAACGAAATCTGATTGAACCAGACCTACGGACACAAAATGATGATAGACCAAAATGATAATAATATAAGGAGTTAAGATAAAATACTAACCTGGTAATAAGGCATTTTCGGAGAAGTAATTAGAGTTACTAAATACATTGTGGGCGAGAAGACAAAACCAAAAATAAGCTACTAAACATGAAATCAAACATAGAGGAAAATGAACGCGGACCAGAAAACTCCCCCATTTGTTCGGTCGAGCCTCCGGATCTGAGAGCAAGCTCATTTCTGGCAGCAACCTGCAATTTAAAGAAAGATATTTGTTAAAAATTTATAAAACGTTAGAAAATTGTTCAATATTTACTTTTGACATTTCAAAAATGAAATTACAATCAAAAATGCAAAATATAATATGAAATAACAACCACAGAACTCGGCCGACCGATGGCTTTCAAGAAAATTATTGACTTTTGGCTATAATGTCAACGTACACCACTGTCTTTTCAATTATTTAAAATTTCACTTTTTTATATAAAAAAGGAGATTCCGACTATTTTAGATGCATACAATGAATATTTTAGACGATAATAAAATTATTGATTACGTTAAACACTATTTTTGTTGGTAAATGAGTAAAAGTAAACAACTTTTTTCGGGATGTAGTGGATTTATTCGTATGGAGCATTAATCGTTTTGGCTTATATGTCCTATTGCAAGTACTCTTCGTAGGTTAAAATGCCGGGTGACAGCTGTCAGAAATCTAAGCGGTTTTAATATCGGCCATGCATTAATGAAATGGCGCGATTTATAAATGTGATTGGATATTTATTGTGAACTCGTATCTAAATATCATGACTTTTATGAAAGTAGATTAAGTTTTTAAATACTTTTATTCTGTTATTTGTATACAATTTGGTTAAATTTTGAAACGTATAAGTTCTATGATGGAAAAAAAACAATATGCGATCGAATATTCAACAAATTCTACATCATTATACATAAAAAAACCTATCATGTTGCTAATAAATATTGAGCAAATTAACTTTTTCATGCAAATTAGTTAGATTTCATAACGTACAAGTTCTATGGGTGACCAGATGTTTCTCCAAACGACACTGGCACATACCGACAGTAACACCTACGGAACGTTTCAGAACAACTGGAAGACTAAATGATAGTCAAAAGATCCAACTAATTCTTTATAATTTATTGTTATCACCCTATTTTGAAAATTTTCGCGGAAATTTGTGTTCTAAGATCGGTATTTAAGGTCATCTATGCTACTGTCGGTGTATGTCAGTGCCGTGTGTGCTATTTTCATTCGACCAAATATCTGAAAACTAATCTATGATGAAAATAAAAAATGCAACAAACGATCAATCCTTCAACGACTTACACATCAAAGTTCAATAGTGAAAAAACTACCACATCACTCTATATGTATATTGAGTAAATCAACTTTTTATGCATATTTAAACTGATGCCTTATGTCCCGTTTTTATTATTAGTGAAACAGTTCTAATTGTGAACAAAACTTTTTGAAATTCAAGTTTTTAATTTTCGCCTCGATTCATTATGTGATCGCTCCACATATTTGCAATAAAGCTTGCAAACTTCCAAAGAAATCTCATAATATGCCCTGTAAATCTGAATTCGATGTAAATTTCGACGAAAAAACGGAATTCTTCGAAATTGTATATGAAGATATGGAATTGCAGCACGTATAGTGTCGCGCGGCGGGCGACAGAAGGCGCCACCTTCGCGTGTGAAGTGTATAATGTTGCCTTTTGGCTAAAACTGCACCTATCACACCATTGCAGCTTAAGCGTCCATTGCACCGCGGGGCTATACTCCTACTATTTTGAAAGTAGACCCTGTTTTTGATTTGAATACGATTTGAATTTTGAGTGGTTGGTTTATGCCCACATTGAAACGGTTAATAATCTGAAACTATAAAAATTAGGTCAATGAACTAAATCCGTTTGAAACTTAAAGCTTTTTTTATAAAAGCTTTATCGATTCTATTGATTTAAAAAAGAGATAACTCTGGAAAAAATTATAAAAATTGGTTGAGAAAAAAAACTTTGAAAGTCCCTGGGGATGATCTGAATGAGTTCGATTCGTTATGCAATACCTAATCTGACATAATTTCTAGCAACATAAACGCTAGTGCTGTTATAACAAAATTGATTTAAATGAAGAGATTCAACATACTCAAGACTAACATCACACACATTCACATCTTATCGTAGCACACCCAGTGGGGTAGTGTTAAATTTTGTGGTGCCGATTCGCTTGAATTTGTATTTACAATCGCCATTGACATCGTTTATATTAAAAATTCTTGTCTAACAATAAGTACTACTTTGCAGACCTACTTTGGCTTCTGGGCCATTTTATAACTTACTAGTGGTAGTATCCAGCGTTGCTCGATACTTAAAATTTAAATCAGAGTATTTTTTTAAATTTAAATTCATTAAAAAAAAAAGTGTAAAGTAGGCCGCTATTGTGTCAATTTTTGAACGTGCAACAATTTTTTTTTATATAGAGGCGAAATATTTTTTTGCGGACCGTCCCGTTTTGGGTTCAGGGAAATATGGTCACCCTTTTTTGTTGTTACAAAAACCTTTTCCACAAAAAAATACATATACATGCCAATTTTAATGGCGATCGATCGAACGGTGCTGGAGTGATACGGGATCAAACAAACAAAAAAATATACAAATATCTTCAATACGAGGTTGGCTCTCGGATAAGATGTATAGCCTAGACCAGGGATGGCGAACCTTTTTTCCAAGTGGGTCAAATTTAATATTTTATTAAATTTATGTGGCGGGTCATTGGGATTACCAACATTTTTTTCGGCGAAATATAGTAATTCATGGGGGGGGGGGGAGTAAAGATTGAATTTTCCTACATTTCTTTTTATTCCGCAATACGTTCATTATTGAGTTTTTGGAGATAGCGTTTCTGGAGGGGGGGGGGGAGGAGTAGACACAAAAATTGTGCTATTCATAAAAAGCTTCATAAGCTTCATAAAAAAAAACTAAGAATATTAAATGAAAGTTTTTTTACAGTCATATCTAAAAATTCAAGCGCATTCAACAATTTCACACGCGGGTCACACGCAAGTACCCCGCGGGTCACTGTGTGACCCGCGGGCTACTCGTTCGCCATCGCTGG
>JAOXNN020207488.1:0-19869 GCA_028571205.2 Hydropsyche betteni | reverse complement strand
AGAGCTAGATGATTTCCACCTAAAACTCCGAATCGCTTCCTAAATAGTCAACCAACCAGGCTAATGGACTCAAGACTATCATAATAAAACCTGAAAGTTCTAAACCGTACAATCGTTCTCGTGGATTTATTTACAGGGATCCGAACTCCAAGAAGCTGCTGGGTTAACCTAGAAAATTCAAGCAGCCTCATTTGACTGAGATTCCTGAGGTTCAGGTAAGCGGCAAGTAAATCAGAGGTCTAAGTTCCCATCCAAAGTATTCACAGGCCTTCGAACCTACGCGGCTAACACTCACAAAGGCCTATTCAGAACCTACAACGAGGATCGTATATCTATTCTGATGAATGCGGGGACCTTCGATAGCCCGGTTCACTATTTCGGGATTTTTGATGGACATGGAGGCTCCGCATGCACTTAATTTCTCAGCTGCCACATCTTCTAATATGTAAATATGAGGCTAAAATAGATAGCTCAAAACTATACTTTGATGAGGGACATGCCCAAAGCGATTGAGGCTGCTATGAGAAGAGCTGAATAATAGTTCTTGACTTATGCTAAAAACCGAGTGCCCGTCTAAACGAGTGGCTCTTGCGCTCTAATTGGAATCGTTTGCAATGGTATGGCTTATATTTGCAATTTGGGGGACTCTCGAGCAGTTCTTATCGATAGTACAGGAGAAGCTAAACAGATTTCTGAAGATCATAAGCCTAGCAATCTAAAAGAGAGCGAAAGAATTCGAAATGCAGGCGGAAACATCTACAGAACAAAGCACCTAAACGGTAGCCCAACGGATGGCTTTATGTTCGGACCCGAGAGAGTCTGGCCAGGTCGACTGTCAGTCTCTCGAGCTATGGGAAATATTGAAGCCAAAGACAAGCAGTTCGGAGGAGTACCGGGAGTGATCTCAAGCATCCCAGACATTTACCAGTGGAAAGTTGAAAAAGGATGTTTGCTGGTGCTCGCATGTGACGGAATTTACGACAGGATCAGCAGCGAAGAGCTGAACGTTATTTTTGAGGTTGAGCTGCTGAAGGAGGCCGAAGAAAAAGATGTGCACAGCTAACTGGGCGAGATGGCATCGGAGTGCATCAGATAGGCTTTAAGGAGACGCAGCTTCGACAATCTCTCTGTTATCGCAATCTTATTCTGAACAGACATTAATAATTATAATATAATATGTAAATCATCCTAGCATCCGCTTCAACCTCAAAGGCATGACTAACAACCATACTCCTGTTAAAAATCAGATTCAAATCTGCATTCGTATCGTAATTTGTTATCTTTATTCAAATCGATAACGTTACTATTCAGTGTAATACTCTAATATAATACGAGTTGTATGAGAGGCCGATAAGCGTACATACATACCGAAGAGTTCCAATAGTAGCAGTTAAGGCTCAAAGCTTAGAAGCTTCGTGATGAGTAGCCCACCTGCTAAACTGTGCTGTCCATCATCGCCTCAACACCCAAGCTGATGGACCGATAATAAATAATCGCCATGTACATCTCCCATAACAGCAGATTTTTAGCCAATCATGACGAACTGAATAAGCTGGTGCGTATATGCCTGTAACCTGAGAGTTTGCATGTAAAAACAACAAGGTAAACATCCCTTATTACATAGTTGGCCACTCATAGCCAAAAAGTTACTGACGAAGGAACCTCCCATGCTGCTGCTATCTCTCCTTCATCCTGACAGGAACAACGGGCACTACCTATTTGATTTCCTCAAACTACATCCCAACTAAACTGCTAGAGGGTATTTCAGTGCCATACTCCATCGCATAGAGTACAGTTTCCAAGACAAGGTACCCCACCTCTCAATCAGATCCTGAGCTACATAATCCTTCACCCAGACATCCTCAAACTCTGTTTGGACACCTGCCACTATCCCGAAGTTTTTGAGTGTTTATTTTCGATGGCGGTGTACTGTAGTGACTAGCATCTCAACTTCGCCCAGAGCCTTATCACTAAACTGTTAGCCAAGTTGGACGATAAGGAGCACACTGAGCAAATAGTATAGAATATTCTGCTTATGTGGGAGAACATACATAAGAATATGCATGACTATTTGAACACAACAAAGCAGATGGATCCAGACGAACTCAATAACTTAGAGGAGTTCTCTGAGAGGGTTTCATCTCTATGGTCTAAATTCTGGAGGGAGGGGGAAACCACCAAAATAGTAAACTTATGTCTGGCCTTCTGGAAATCCAATCAGTATATTTGTGAGTATCTGTTGAGAGTCATGACTGAAATAGTAAAGACATACAAGCTGATGCCTAAGTATGCTGCTTTGGACCGTGCTGCTGACAGCACTCCTGAGTTAGGATCTAAATATTAAAACCCTTTTCAAGGGTGCATAGTCGTGATCCTTAAAAACATGAACACTCTCACTACTATTCTGAAGGAGAACACCAGCAAAAAAATTGAGTTTTCTAACGGTTAGTAGGTAGATGCCATTGGTATGCTAACTTATCGGATGTTTGAGTTGTTAGAGATAGTGCTCAGCTTATAGCCATAGCTTATCTCAAAACACTACGACCTTAACAAAGGAGGTGTGCTGCAGCTACTTGAAGTACCATATTAACATATCGAAGAAATACATTACGACCAACCCTTGGAATAGCCTGATTCATGGGTTTGTGTAGAGGATAGCAACTAATCTTATTGAAGGCTTCGATAGATATTCAGAGATATCAGATAACTATACAGGACCTAAAGGGTTTTTAGGCTTCCTAATAGAGACTTTCCGTAATAGAGACTACATGTTCCTCAATAGGTACCTTACAATTTATGCAGTGGCAACCTCTCCAACTACGGATATATACACTATCTCTACAAAATAGCCAAATCTATCATAGTTAAACTCAACGAATCCTAAAGCCTAAAATCCACTATGCAGAAGTTTGCACCTTGGCACAGCTTCATCGTGGAAGATCTGCAGAGATATTAAGATGTGATCATGCAGGACTTGGGAGAACCAATAAAGAAAACACTTTTAGAGTCCAAAAAACAACCAAGCTACACGATCAAGAAGATCGTTGTAGATTTGGAACTGGATGATGATTAAAGCTCCATGATGGCACTAAACCAGGATTAGTAGACCAAAAACTCTGCAGAATTTGTGTAGGTTATGTTTAGGGGCTCCAGAGGCCGTTCAAAATCCAAGGCACGAAGAAAGACAATCGGATCCTTGCTTCCTCGACTCTCTGAAGATAAGATATTGCACCGTTCATAAGGCCTAAAAAAGTGTATTAGCATGGAGTACGAAGATCTGGAGGCTTTTCTGGCAAACTAATCGCCAAATAAACATCCTAAGAAGTCGGCATTCAATGAAGACATCAAAAAGTACCGGATTGTTCTGAACGAATAGCAGTAGAAGAAACTGAGGAAGGAGTAGATCGCTAGAATCCTCGACTAAAAATCAGAATAGCACCCATGATTGATGTTATATTTATGTAAAAAGGAACTGCTATAGAGAAGGGGCTGGTTAAACTCATACTCAGACACATCTCCCTTCCACACGATGGTCCTCTAGGCGAAAAACCTTACAACATAAGGTTTAAGCTTGGAAACTCGAAGGCTCATGTCAAGACGACGGGATTTGAAGCTGACCTCCATGGTGACTACAATGTGTTCAGGGACTAAGGATTCAAAACGATGGAGGTTGATGTATTTGAGAAGGAGAGTAGCAAGGTAAGTGCCCATGCGAAAGTGCCTTTGGAAGATTTGTTAGCAGTCCAGGACACCCAGCACAATGTCAAAATAAATTTGGTGTACGTGAAGGAGGGCAAAATATAGGCAAATTACGCAGGCAACGTAAGGGTAGAGATAAAGTACGGTACCAACCTCAAGCGCTCCATACTGGATATTAGAGTTGATAAAGCACACTTGCTTAGAGATACGGAGGTCATTGGCAAAATGGATCCTTATTGTGTTATTAAACTCGGAGACTCCACCAAAAGGACAACTACCCTAGATGAAGCTGGCAAAGACCCAGCTTGGATCGAACTGTACTCTCTTCTGCATTTGAATGTACTCGATAAATTGACATTGACTGTGTTTGATGAGGATTTGACTACAGATGATCTAGTAGGAGAGGTGGTTATCGATCCGAAGGAGAAGGGCATGTTAGAGGATACTGGAACAAACTTTAAGGATTGGGTGCTTGATCTGATGTACGAGGGGAAGAAGGCAGGAGAAATATCGTTTGCTACTAGGTACACCCAATCGAAGGAATAAGCAACTGAAGGCAAGTGAGTTGAGTGTATGATGCGATCTATATTAGAGAAGTCTAGTCAATATTTGGAGCGCTACTAATATACTAGCGAACTTAAAATGTAGATTAATAGATAGATATTGAGAGTTATAAGCAATAGGATCGTCAGATCAATGTGCTTTCCGAGTTTGGCAGGCTTAACAATGCTACTAATCATGTTTTACAAGCCTTCTTTTTACTGGAGGTCTTTTCGCCCTCTTCTTTCTCTCCCCTTTGAGTTATGCATTAACACTCTCTACAAACTTGTCCCCTATATGCGCAATAGTATCCCACTCTGCCTGTGGCATCACATATTCGTGTTAATTCCGGCATTTCTGTCGATATATCTTGACATCAAACTTAACACTCACCACCGGACTTCTCACTATCTGAAACTTCACCTCCACTTATCCTTGGGTGGTTGTCCATGGGGTGTGGCACTACTTGCAGATGAAGTGAAAGTAAGCGAATTATGAATTGAAAGTGCGCGGAGAGGTGTTGGTTTAGAGCTGACAGTATTAGGATTAGACGCTCAATTCCTAAAGCAAGAGGTCCCTGATGATTTAGACAAGGGTAGACCTAACAGCAAAAAGGTATGTTCCTAACCCACCCGCACGATTGCCTTCCATAAGAGTGTCAATTAAATAACTGTACTATGATAGTCTCAGCAAATATTTTAGTTAGTTTCACTCCAACATCAAACAGCTTAGCAGATGTTAATTGACTGTATAATCAAATATCTTTTAAACAGCAATATTTAACGGCTTAAATATTTGACTCACTTAGCAACTTTCTATAATAGTCATTAGTAATTTGGATGTTAATATTATTTGTAATTTATTGGATGTACAACTAAAGCATATACCTAGCAATACTCCTTAAATCTCTGCTAACTACGCCAACTTACGATTGAGTGGCCAATCTACGTTATTTCGATTCTAGGTTTATGCATGTTTACATAAGTGAACTCATTGACTTTCCACCACAAATAGTATGTTAAAATAGCAAAGTTATTAAAGCCAGCGATCGCATATTTAAGTATCTAACCTAATAATACAAATATAAATCAATATACCATGAAAGCACTACCAGGATTACCGTAGCGTCGCCTCAAAAGAGAGCCTAGACAATCCGATCGAAAAGCACCTGACCCTAACAAGCAATAAACCGACGGCAAACTAATCAGCAAGACTCCCAGAAAATAGGTTTTCACTGCTACTTAACACCTAATGCCCCCAAAAACCTGTCCTTCACCTCTTGCTCAAACCTGCAAAAGCAATATTATTCCCTGTGGCCAAACTATCTCAACAAAACTAGTCAAGCTGAATGAATAGAAGAAGGAGTGTTAGGGTACCGATAGAGGCGAGACAGCTTCCTACTCGAATAAGGTTCATCAAATGGCGACTGCCATAATTTCTCTGAAAAATGTACAGAGAGTTCACAGCAATCGAACCAAGGGAATTGTTGAGACTATAGCTAGAAAGTTAAAGATTATCAACGAACAGGAGAGACAGCAGCTGACGTAACTAGCCTTCATCCAGAAGGAGTTGTAGGAGACTCGATAGAGCATTTAAACTCTAAGTAAACTGTTGATTGGGGATCTTTCTAGCACTCGAGTGAACTACTTTCCGGAGGAATGTCGGAGGGCTGACGGAAGACAACCAAAGAAGCCCATTTTAAGGTATAAGACTATGCATAGGCTAATCGGTTCCAGTTAGTGATCTTTTATTATAATCTGTCTACTGGTTATCCAGAAACTACTCAAAGTTGGTCCATGTTTTTGTTGATAATGGGCTATATGTGCACTACACATTTGCTGCTACTAGGATACATAGTAGAAAAAGGGGTATTAGATTGATTGCAACTTCGCACACATAAAAAAATCATCTATATTAGTATCGAGTTCTGTCCGTCAGTTGTCCATATTTGTGTATGTAGGGTTTACTGGGTATTTTAGTCTCCCTTTCTATGTAGTAATCTTCCACTCTGGTAAGATCTCCAAGCATAAAAAACGCTTTGTTATTATCCTCCTCAAATTTGCTCTGCATCTCCCACAGTGCTTCAATCTGCATTGAACTACTATCCTTACACGTTTTGGGATGTCTATCTATCTGAATAGTCTGTTTCTGAATATTGTTCATGGGTTTATCGAAGGTACCTACATTAACCTCCATCTAAAGCCTTGGCTGGTCACGAATCCTGGGCGTGTCTCCAGCCAGTATTTTGGACAATGTGCCCTCCAATCGATAACGTTTGGGATACATCATGGCTTATTTATGGTTCTGTGCGTTCAACCTTTTATTTATTTTTCGTGGTAACCTCTCCCTAAACTTGCTTATCTTAAGGTCGGTTTCATCCTCAACCAGATCCATCGTATCCAGTTTTATGAGACTGCTCTTCTATAAAACACTCGCTCTAGGAGTTAATTACCTTTTGAATAGGCTTTTCCGAAAATGTTATAAGTGGGACTATCGGCGAGTTTTTCGAAATTCAGCCTGAAGATTTAAACCATTTTCCCTTTATTTATGTTTTTGACTACTGAAACATATGAGGGAACTCACAGGTTAATCCAGACTGCCGTCAGGTAGCCCTATTGATCTTTATGAAGGAGGAAACTATTGGAATGCCATTTCCATAAACAGGAGAGCTGAGGCAACTGCTTAGCTTCGCTATCGTGAGAGTTATTTTTGAGTGATTACTTCGTACCATACGTCGAAAATAGAGTCTAAGACATCCCTAACTAGCATATGCGGATTGTAAAAATGTGGTTATGTTTCCTGAAGAAATCCTTTTTTTGGACGCAGAATGTACCCTGCCGTAACTGACCGTCTCTTTCCTCTAGTTATCTTATGAATTTCGGAGACGTTCTTTTTACTAAGGCTCTTCTCTGTAAGCATAACGTCTTCGATCAATAGAATATTCTTACATAAACATCAATACCTTATATATCTGTAATCTCTGACATTAGCCCATCATTACTCCAACTCCCACTTCTTTCCTTGATTTGATTTATTAGATGGAAAGAAGTCCTTTTTATAATGTTTCCAGGCTATTATGTACAAAAGTATCTCCGTACAACGAGATCGGATTAGATTTCCCCTCTGCGAACTCTCCCAACATCAAGGCTAACCCACTAACTACATCTGCATGGATCGGAAGTGTCCCCGGATGGGCCTTGTATGCTCTCTCTGTCGCAACCAATTCCATATTGGACATAATGTACTCCATCCACCATCCAGATCATCTCCCTCAAAATATTTATCGACCATCTAGTAACGTCAGTTCCTCCAGTTGCATCCACCACCAACAACTAATTCCTATGCTTGGAATAGCTGTAGAACATCTACTATCGGATGCTAGCTCAACTGAAGTCCAGTGTAGAACGACTGGCTGATCAATTTAAGTAGCTAGAGGAGTAGTTGATGCAAATATACAATCAATGGAAGGAACGGACGATCGATCAGACCCTAATGACTAAAAATCTGAGCGCAATCATGGAGATAATCCAATAATCGGATGATCCATAAATCATGCGGATAGAGCTGAGGAAGGTAGCCAACGTGGTTTCCTTCGACGAAACTATAAGTATTGAGGTTTGCATGCAGATAAGTATATAGTGGACTACCAGCCACAGAAGATAGTGGAGGATTTCACCAAACAGTAGGATATCCTGAGGGCGGGTCTCCATAACCTTAATAGGGTTATGTAGGAGAGTATTAAGCTTACCCGGTACAATCTTACGCATAATGAGGTCCATTTCGTATAGAACTACAGGTTTTCAGCTGATTTGAAGGCCAAACCTATCGTAATTGTTAAGAAGGGCCTCGGAGCAAGACAGTCGGAAAGTAAGGAGGGGGATCTGAGATTCGCTTTGGTGTAGCCAAGTCTTCCACTTTCCCATCCATCTAAAATAGTTTATAGGGTGCAGAAGTGTGCCAACTGGGTGGGCGTAGGTATCTGCATGAAGGGTACCCTACTCAAAAAAGCTTTTGCATTTAATTGTAACTGGTTACCTAATACAGACAACAATATAGGCCATGGTAGCTACCTAATATCATCGAATGGGTACACATGGTCCGATTGGAAAGCATAGTAAAATATGAAACCAAAAGGCTTCACTTTTACAGCTGGAGATCTCATAGTAGTAGAGTTTAACCCCCTTGAGCGCAAAATTACTTACAGATGCAACTCCAAATAATATGTGCAGTAGGTTTCACCTAATTGCCTGAGAGAATAGATATTCTTTTGCGCTAATTTATGCTCATAGAGTGATGAAGTACGCATTCGAACTGAAAACTCTACAGGACAGCCATAACTTAATTGATATTTATGAAGTTGTTTCGAGCATAACTAATCGGATTAAATTTAAAAGCTTTCTGATATCACACATTTTTTAGGTGTTCACCCAGACATGTGGAGTGGAGGGGACTGTCTTCCAACCTCATTCCGGGATTCTGGAGAGTTTTCCCATTATAAAGTCACGTAATGACCCAGATATTCAATATTTAAATGAATGAGTCACTTGCTAGTTTTAGACATCTAACCTACATCTGACACCTATGCTCTTGAGGCTCTTTCTAATCAGAGGATCGGTGCGTAAATGGCTTGCTTACAAGTAGCACTTAGCATATCAATATACATTGATGCATCTCGGTCATAAAGTCGTAAAATGGGCATCTGTAGTCTTAGTGTGTTTTTAGTTGGTAGGAACACCAGTAAAAGGAGTTGCAAAACCCAAATGGACTTTTAGAAGCATATGGGAATTTTACGCAATAAGTTCAGTAACGGCAATTTCATTAATCAACACTCATATCTGCTTGTATATAAGCTTTGCATTATCCACCCTTGTATAATAAATAAATACTCAATAACCATAATATGAATCCGTACGCCATTTCCAATAGACTCCCATCCTAACTCTCCTAAGGTACCTTCTATTTAATTTAGATAATTAAATTGGGTGCCTACTCCAGTTTATTTCCACTGACGAAGGAGTAGCAAAATTCTAACAGGAGGTGATATAAAATCTCACCAGCTCCTTCTATGATTCTTCCTTGACTATACAACTTAAAAATATGGTAGGAGAACAATAGAAGGTTGACTTTGCCTTGAGTGATGGTTGTTGGTTTGAAAATCAAAATTCCCAACAATTACAAGGCTGTCAGGAAATTAGTTTGAGCTTGATCTTGAGCCCCATAAAAAATGACTATTCACCTAATATTGATGTGTGGGACGATTTGAGTAAGTATCACTACGAAGAACAGACTAACACTTCGCCCATGGATATATAAAGCTAAGATATGAGTGATCTCTCATTCACTGCCCAAAATATTAACTAACTATGATATAATGATTATCTATCTTCTTATTACCTTTCTCCACTTCAAGAACTTATTGATCAACTACCCAAATATTTCTCACAAACTTTATCATTTGTTTCTTCCTCATGACGTAATAATTTAAAATACAGGAGTGGGGGCTTTAACTCAGTCAAGAATTCACATTCGATTGGTGCTGTCTGAAGGGCATGAATATGTTCAACTTAGCATTATTTTTAAACCTGTTTGGAGGCTAGACCTCTTATAAGAATGATTGGATGGTGACTTGCCCAGATGGTGCAGGGAAAACTTTTGTACCTTCAATGAATGGTGGTTAACTTGTAGTTAAAGCCCACTTCATTTTGAAACCATTCGAAGGCCGCCTATGATTTTTATGTCAAGGCAAACGCACGATAGTCCTCTCCTGACACTCCAACTAGAAATTCGATGGGCACCAAAACACACGATAATTCTACATAGATAAACGGCATGAATATTATCCGGGTGATTTGCATGGGAGATTAGGTGTCAATATTATTTTGTACAAGATAAAAAATATTAAATTACAATAATTGCTGTTCAAAATAGTAAACTTATGTTAGTGCCGCCAACAGCTGATGACCCTTAAGCGCGATTTCTTTCCCTTTATAGTTTTCGACTTAGAATTAATAGTTTGCTCTTAACACTACCCAGTTCGGTTCGATCGCTATGCTATGAGATGTTGGGCCATAACCATGGGAACTACTTGTTGAGGAGGTCAAGAGCCGTCTGTCCGTTCTTCAACAGCTGTGAATAATTTCCTCCACAAACCATCAATCCACAGCATCCGCTCTAGAATCCATCGTGCATAGTGAACACCGTACCCTATCGTTGCCGAATATCAAAGGAGACATTACCATAACGGCACACCTTAAAGAACTACTTAATGTTGGTATTCTTGAGGCTGGGGTGTAGAATAAATGGAAAGTAAAGGAATGAAGGCTAGATGGTTTGAGAGTTGGAGGGTGGAGCGGATACCATAGAGTATTCACTCTAGTTGAGCTTGACGTTGCTGAGTTAGAGGGTCTTCTTCGTATGGAGTTTGTTAGTTTGGATGGAGAAGACTGATTGGGTTATGAAAGAGCCCATGAAAGTGGAGGCTGCCAGAGAGTTCAGGCTGCAGTCAAGGCCAATAAAGTACATCTGCTACTAATTGATATCCTCAACCATAAGGTCAACTGTGAAGAATCCAAACATTCGTTCTTAGTACCAGAGATGCCGATGTAGGCTCTTGACAACATGCTCAAAGTTTATCTGTATTTGTCTTTGAGGAGGGCAAACACAGCCAATAGTGCGATTGTTATTATGCAGTTTTTAATAGGTCCCATAGATGCTGCACTCTCCTGTAGGACTGATATTGAAGCATATGCCAATAGTACTGGTTTTGATCTATGAGGATGAACCAGCTGCAGTCTCCACCAACCCTCCCCTCAACAGAAAGGCAGCCAAGAACTCATTACCATTCGAGTACACCAGCTTATCACTTACCTTCAGTTTGGTCTCCAGTCCTGTATCCAGTTCCTAAGCAATAGCTTTAATTATTTAGTTTTAAGTGAATTCAAAGTCAACTATAATGTTGCGACGGCCTAATGCCTTAGAAAAGGTCTTAATAGCGTGGAAAGAGTTGATATTTAGGATGGCGATACCACGACCTTCGATCTAATCGTCGATCTTTAGGTACCAGCGGAGTACTTATGGATGACTGTAAATGAGGATAGCCAGAGTATTTATCAACTACTATCGGTTGTAGATGTCGAAACCACCCTTTAATAGTGGCATATGAAGACTACGGAACAAACTCCGAGCACCACATTTAGTTGAGTAGAGTCTGTGTTTAGCAGGGTCCCCTCCGAACAGAGGGTAGCCCATCTATACGCTTAAGTGTACATCATCGGTTGAAGGCTGTCCGGCAATTATGTAAGCTGGTCTGTTTCCCACTAGTCTTCTTATTCTCTCCATACACTTTGGAGAGTAAAGCAGAAGTTTAGATACTCCGAGTGTTACTGGAAGCCTTGCATAGTTCTAGGTACTTAAAAAGGCCACCCTGTCTCTGACTGCAGTTACGTTTCCAAGTTCTAGCATTTTGTAGTAGTAGGACTTAATCTCTTCTGGCAGCTCCACTGGACTCACATAGATTATATCAACAAGAGGATCAGCAGCTCTAAACACCCGAGTCAGATGACTATTGTGCTTCTGCTGCAGTCTCTCCACAGTCAATTTAGAAAGTTCATCCAAACATATATTGTGTAGGTGAATCTCCACCCTATTCTTATTCTGGATGACCGGCCAATCATCCCTAAACTTCCCAGCCATATCCCCGAACTTCTGCAGTTTGGCTGTGTTCTTCTCATAGATCAATCGTTTGGTTCGTTTACGTAGGTACACCCTCCTCCAGAACTTCTGGATGATTCTCACCTTATCTACCACTATTCTGGTTCTTTAGTAGCGCTGTTTAGCTCGAGTCATTCGCCAAAACGACTGTATTTTTGATGCTGCGATATGCTAAGCCTAACTACCCATGTACTCCATACCCACTATCTCTTTCTATCTGGTAATCTTATGCCAATCTGTAATACTCTCCAATATCTAAATATTCGATGGTTTCTTCTTCGAGGCCAATTGCATCAGATTCTGGTAGTTGACCTCTATCGAGGGAATAGCGTACCTGGAGGCAAACCTCTCCAGATTGTTAATAGCAATTCTAATAGGTTCCCACTGGAGGCTTTTAGCTTTGTAAAAGTGCTGGAATGAGGGCTCTTTCATATTCACCTTCCCATCCACCACATATAATATAAAACTCTACAGCAGTTTACCCGTCATCTCAGACACTATCTGTTTACGATCCACCTTCATCTACGTAGAACTTTGAGAGGGAAATTTCATTTAGCGGGGGTGACGCCCTCTCTAAGTTCTAGGTTATTTCTGTTAGGAGCGCTGCCTCGATTTAGTGTTATACTCCTCCTGATGGTAGATAGACTACTAGTGGGGGGTAGGCTGCTCTATCTTTTTGATGGGCGTTTACTGCATACTGATAATTTTGTGCTTACGTTACTCCACCGGGTATATTCTACTTAACTATCACTCCTACTTTGTCTTAGATACTGTGAAGGTGCCCGATATCCTGCTCTCCACTATCTTCGGCAGAATGCTATTAGCGCTGTTCTTCCTCGGCAGCTGCTTCAAAGAGCCACTTTTAAGTTTCGTCATTGAGACAGCATGTTTAGATTGTTGTCGCAGCTGTTCAGGTAAGGGTTGGATGGTCTGGTTGTTATTGCTGAGCAGCTTACTAATAGAAAGGGTACCTTATTGTAGCCATTCTCTACGTTGCGAGTGAAACTGCGGGATTGGGAGGTTATCTTGGTATTTTTTATGTCGCGAATGTTCAGGGGTAGGGCTTTGGGTTTGGTGATGAGAGTGGTGGTAGGTATCTCAAGGAATGCGTTAGCGAATGCCTGGTGGCGGATGGGCAGATCAGTATTCATAATAATATAACTTTGAAGTGGGTGACCGCAGTACATTATACCAATCATATCTACTCTATTATTTATGGATCATACCCTCGTCTCCTTTGGCTTCTTCGCCTTCTTCTACTTGACTTTTCTATGGAACAACACCCAGGTCATCCCTCAAACCTCTGTAGGCGTCATTAAAAATCTGGGTGTGGTATCCCCTAGACTCCGCTAACCTGGAACTTACTTCGTGGCTCCCTTCTTCCAATAGTTACAGATAGTGCCTATAGCAGTGCACACCCATACCGTAAAGAAAGTGGCATGTGGAACCTCCTCAGGGCTATTGGTGAATATTAAGAAGGTGGAGATAGTTATGAAGCTCAGAAAGGAACTGGTAGTGGAGACCGTTCGCAACTACTCCAGAAACTACAAGAAGATCTGGGTTAGCAACCTGGTGAGGCATCAGATCAATAGGATATGCTCTGGGTTGACACTAGAGTAGGTGTTTATTTCAAGATTTTCATAGTTTGATTAAATGTTAATGGAAGAGATGACAAGAGAGTTGAGTGAGTGGGTACCAGCCATCCAGCTAATAGCTATCCGATTATCGAAGCCAACAGTCACCAAACGACTGGTTAACTCTTACAGGTAAATATAAACGATCAAAGCATAATACAATGTCACCTAATAGAAACAAGCTGTAAGATTGAAGGAGGTAGAAACAGATAATATTGTTCTGCTAGCAAAAGCTGAGACTCAGCTGCAGGTGAGGAAAATTGAAATGAAGAAAGAGCTTAGAGAGATGGAGAATGAGTATAATATGAGTGTGATAGAAGCCCAGATATTCCTGGCGAGAAGGAAAACATAGATAGCTTGTGAGTATTACTTGTTAAAGAATGAGGCTATGCTCAATAGGAAGATGTTCAAACCTAAGTTTCTGAAGTGGAATGGACTTTAGAGTATGACGAAGAACATACGACTGATAGTGGGAAGCCACATACCTCGGATAGTCGGTAGTCTTCGGTAGGTACTACCCGATCACCTTACCAAATGAGGTTAACCAACAAGGGAATACCTTCGATTGTTTATTGTTAATAAGGTTAATATTCTGCACTCCACCCCAAATTGTAATATCATGATTAAAACTCTATTTACCCTCATTTTTACTGCGGTCTGCAGCTGTCTCAGGCATCCCGAACACCACGAGGCTCGCCTTCCTATCATCTAGTACTGCAAATATTTCAACTATCCGATAGAAACCCACTACATCGTCACTGACGATGGGTATATCAATACATTCTACCGCATCCAGAAGAAAAACACTACTATTAAGAAACTAGGCCTAATACCCATCTACCTTCAACACGGACTGCTCGACAGCTCAGACACTTGGATCGTTAATGATGAGGATAAGGCTCCAGGGTTTATGCTCGCCAATGCTGGCTACGATATCTGGCTTGGGAACTCTAGAGGCAATAAGCACTCCCTTAACCACACCAAACTCAACCCTGACAAAGACCCAGCCTTCTGGATGTTCACCTTTCAACATATGGCAGATTATGACCTACCTGCTGCGTTTAGATATATCGCCAACCAAACTCAGAGAAAAGTGAATTATATTGGACACTCTCAAGGATCCATGATCATGCATGTGGCTCTCAGCAAGAACAACCCGGTAGTTGAGGCTTTGATAGATAAATACATGGCTTTTGGACCTGTCGCCTATTGCACCAATCAGTAATCCCATATTATGACCCTACTTGACAAAAGTAAACTATTGGAGTGGTACTAAAGCAGACATATCTACAATTTTCTGCCGAACCCAGATTGGTTCTAGTCGGAATCGGGAACCATATTTTGTGCTGAGTTTGCTCATGTCTGTGGAGATCTGTTTACACAACTTATGGATGGCGATCCCAAGGTTGACAACTACTAAAGGTTTGATGTTGTTATTGGACACGAACCTTCAGGAACGAGCGTGATGAATATGGCCCATTGGAAGCAGATGCTCGATACAGGAAGGTTCCAAGCTTTCGACTATGGGAGCCCTGGCGCCAACATCCAGCAATATGGACAACCCATCCCACCCATCTGGAAGTTAGGTAACCCCATTCTAATCTAGGTAATGTTGCTGTTCCCATAAGGTTGTTCATCGGCAGCTCAGACCTGCTGGCTGATTTGAAGGATGTTGAGAGAATGTGGAGTGAACTGCCTTCTTCAGTCAAGAACTTCTACAAAGTTTACAACGCTGGTCATGCAACATTCGTGTGGGGTCAGGATGCTACACCTTGGATGACTGATGTGTACAACATCCTCAAGCAGTGAATGATCATTCCTAATAGATTATAATAATCGAATGAACCAGGGAGTTTTCGTAACTGAGCAACCCACCCCCGAAACTCGCACTAGATAAGCCACAGCTTTCTCCACTGACGACGATCTCGATTAGCTGCGTAAACTAACTTACAATCTACTGGATGATGCTCGTAGCATAAAAGTAAATACTGTGAGGTTCTAAACTAGCGTATTAAAGAGCCAGTTTAAGGAGATGGAGATTACTTTCAACTCACAAATGCAAATGCTGGAGAAGAGCTTTACCATCGACATCGATTATTTGAGTAAACGTTGGAGGAGGGATTTTCGGCAAGGTCATGGATTTACCAGTTAGATAATTGCCAAATAGTAAAGAGATTATAAAAATGTCGAGGCAGTACTTTAGGGATATGAGCAGCGAGTAAGCAAAATGGAGTGGCTGCTGGGAGAGTGAACATCTTCATTCCTTACAAATGAATGAATGGTTGCATAACTATGTATTGTTATTTATAGTCAATAGTTTATTAGATTTGATGAAAGATAATGGGCAGCCTACTAGGTAGAGTAGAGCCCTATTAATGATTTTATCGTCGCTATTATTAAAATTATAATAACATGAACTGTCGGATCAAACCGAGGGATAAGAATCTGGATTAGAGTATTCTAGACCAGTCCTACCACCAGTGCCTCCGTCCTAAAAACTCCTGCACCTCTATTCTTCATTCCAGGGTCAAACCCTTCACAAATCTCACCTCTCGCTCCAGACCCAACGCCAACACCAAACCCACACACACCATCCGGCCAACTCTTTCCCAGAAAAGTCTAATCTCTCCCACCAGAGAGAAGTAACTGGATAGAATAACATTCTAGAGCAAATACTACGAATGTCTGTACATAGATGTAATGAGAGTTGTTAGCATAGATTAGGGAGGTCGATAGAGGAGTGAGGATCACCCTTACAGCTAAGAATGAGAACCCGTGCACAATTACCCTGTCAATAGAGACAGTCGATATTTAGAGGAATAAAGTTAAGCATACGTTTGCCATGCCTTCTCTACTAATCACCACCAAATTCGTAAAGGTATACGTTAGAGACTATCTGTATGAAGAGTTTAGTGTGAATGTGCAGTCATTGAAGGGTAAAATTAGGTAGGGTACTGTAATGACCACCCAACCACAAATAGTTGAGGAAGACCCATCGATAGTGGTGGAGACTGATCCTTTAGGGCAAATTTAGGAGGCATAGCGCATCCGTCGTAAGAAATTCGAAGGGAAGTAGTGGAATTTAAAAGCATCAAGATCAGCAACATTTCTACGGTAGGTGAATACCCTCAATTAATAAAAATCTAACCAACCGATAAAGTCTCAGTCGAAAGTTGGAGACCTGCATAATGGGCTCTATCTGCCCGTATCGCCCACGTTCGCCCAAATAAAGAAATCTAAATAGTAGAAGAATACTTCTTGTTTTCTGAAGCAGGTGCCCGTTTCTCCAATAAATAGAACAATAATAGGCAATATCACCCATAAATACAGATCGGCTACAGATGTCACCAACATCCCAGCCGCTCCCTCTGCCCAGCTAAAATCCAAATACGGGGTGGAGCAACCCAAGGGTACTGCTACGAATACCCATCGCATAAACTTCAAAAAGAAACAGCTAAAAACATTCTCAGAGCTCAAAGGGATGGCTAGAGTGATCCACCACAAGCAGAAACTCAGTGAAGCGCTGATGGTGTCCAGATTGCGAGACGAGAATAATTCGACTATTCTGATGGACACAACCATAATGGACCAAAGCTTTATCGACATATGAGTGATACATTTATAGAGTTAGTTTAATTGTACGGAAATTTGTCTATCAGTCATTGCCTTCTGATGTGGTGAGCAACGGATAGGAGTCCATCTCCATCTCCGACTCACTCTTCATTTTCAGCTTAGCCTTGATATCATTAGTGCCTATACTTGAGGTGCTGGAACAGTTATTCATTATATCGCATTAGCTTTTGAAAAATCTTAATGTCTTCTTCTCTTTCAAGTTGCAGCCCGAAGTTAGTTGCTCCAGCTGCTCAGTTGCTGCCTACGAACTGGATGGTTTTTCTGGGTTTTTGTCAACAACACTTAGAATATTGACTTCACTTCGGAGGGAAGCGATGTCGAGGGTGGATACTTTAAGGGACTAATTCGTAGAGTCTTTAAGTTATTGTACTTTATGCACAAGGTTGTTCAGTGTTGAGATTACCTACTTTACGGTACCAGCCAGTTATTGAGTGTTGGTGTTTAGTTGCTAAAAGTTAGAGTTGTAGGAGATGGCCAGATTCTCAACTCGATCCGATAGCAGATCGAAAGATTTGTCGCTACAGAGCTCTTTAATCAGGGTTTATACCTTCTTCATCCTGGACCGAAGATTCAGCCTTTAAGTCTAGCATACCTATGCTGTCTTGGTTATTAGCTATTTTAGTGCCGACTGCTATTGCTACAGGACTGATCTCTCAGATAGTTAGCCCAGGCTGTCAAGCGACTTATGAGGGGTCTGTTCCGGTCGATGACTAATAGAGCATTTGAGAGAGTTTAGTTCATCCTTCACATCTTTAATCTCTTTCTCAGTATTAATATGATTCTGTCTTAGAAGTTCGGTAACCGCCCTAAACTTTACATCAGGGGCCACAGTCTCCATCTGTTCTACCTTCGCCTTGTTCTAGTTGAGGTCGTTATTGAGTTGGTCTATCCTCAAATTCAACTGTTAAATCGAAGTGACTATTATCTCTATATGGCTGTTCCTATCAGAATGGCTTTTACCTAGCTACTGCCTGTAGGATTTCACCTTCTCTTCCAGTGCCTGTTGTTCACTCCTAATAGCTTAATAAAACTTAGTAAGTTAATTTTTGGTTGAGTGTCCGGCTGCTTTGCTATTCTTCTCCTCATTCCCTGCCAGCATAATTCCACATTCCTCCCTAATATTCTTAGCAGTCTAATCTATCTTCTGGTTGAAGCAGTGCCATAACCCTTATATAATTTTAACTCTGTCCTCCTTTTCCGTTTCCAATCGCTTCGAAACACCTCTGATCTCCGATCTCACCTCCACCAGCTACTTAAACCGACTCGCAATACTCTCCTCATTCTTCAGCATGTTCTCTCTAACTGATTTAATTTGCAGAGTCTCCATCTCCTCTTTTATTAGCTGTCGAACCAGTTTAGAAATTTCAGGTTACTCGTTCTTCCGGACCTCCTGCTGGGTTTTGGAGGCGCTTTGTGGAGACCTGCTGCCTTTGGCAAGAGGTATCCTACTGAAGTCAGTGTCGAGCATGAAGAGAGGTTGTTTTTTGTTATCGAAACTGCTCTTGTGGATGAGGCTGCTCTTGGTTACATTACTTACTTTCTATTCCTTGATGAAATCGTAAAAGCCTACCGAGTAGGGGATGCTCTGGTAGGGTGTGGGAGGGTTCTTGTAGGGGGAGACTGGCTTTTTCATAATTATTGTATTGTAGTTAAATACTGACTATGAAGAAAAAATAAAAACATACCAAGAACACCTAACCCGACAACTTCAAACTCGCAGATAAAATAGAAGTCAGATGTGTTGATGGTGGAGTTGGAGAGGATGTTAACATGCCCCTGGTGCTCTGTTATGTGAAGAGCTGTATTGTTGATAAGGTTGTGATGGTTGGGAAACACTTTACTGTGGGGCTGTTTGGGCAGCAGGTAGAGTTTGTTGTACAGGCAGTATAGCCTGCTCCGGTGGAAGGGTAGATATTAAAGATCACTGCCAAAACAGTATTACAACTTGTAGAAGAGTCTGCGTCTTCAGAATCCAAATAGAAGCCCTAATAAGTTGAGAAGATCTACGGTATGGACAAATAGCTCTAGACAATAACTAAAGCTGTTATAAAATCGCTGAGTGCTAGCTCCACTCTCTAATCCAAAGGTTTAAGCAGAATAAGAGGAATAATAATCCTGGGTAGTAGCGGCATGGGTAAGTCAGCTATCATCAACTGGCTGCACCACTAGCTAAACTCCTCAGTAAAGAACATAAACTACACCATCCACCATACATTCAACCTTCTCTCCAAAGTGATTGGAGGGTCATAACAGTTCATAAAAAAAATATTTAAAGACGCCCGATAAAGACAACCTTCCGTAATTGTGTTTGAAGACCTTCACATCCTCTTCTCTGATAAAAAGGTACCTATCTTATCACTCAGTCCTAAAACTAAACCATGTTGTCTGCTCTACTCTCTCAGATTGAAGGGCTCAAGTAACGGGAGCAGGTGGTGGTTATCGGTACATCCAATCTAGAGAGATAACTTAATTCTAATATTAAAAGGTCAGGCAGGTTCTAGAAGGAGATCATCCTGGAGCTACCCAACCATAAACAGCGCTAGCTAATAATAAGTGGGTTCTTAAGCAGACTACCAAACAACCTTAGTGTAGAGGATATCAGATAGATTAATCTACGGATGAATGGATTTAGCACTGGAGAGATTAAACAGAT
>JAOXNN020207404.1:0-59048 GCA_028571205.2 Hydropsyche betteni | reverse complement strand
GGTTGCCGGTTTGGGTTGCACTCGGAATCAAAACCGAGCCAACGCCTCAACCGGTGGATGGCACCCCAATCAGAACACCTGTTCGCCCGCCCTACCCGCGCGACCCCTAAGACGCCAACCACGGCGGACCAACGTCGAGCCAAGCCGAAGCCGAGAACACCCGGCGAACGAACGGCGAGGAGCGGCACGAGCCCGCCCAGTAGCAGTTCCCACGCCCGTGTGGGCAGTGAGTAGAAGGCCCACACGGCATTTCGTTGCGAGACCACGACGCCCAACGCAAACGAGACGGCAGCGCCGATAGCCATCACCTGGGTGAGGTGTCGTCGAAGCCCGAGCCTCGCAACCAGCAGGATGGCCGCGGGGAAGATCAGATAGAACTGCTCCTCGAGCGACAACGACCAGTAGTGCAGGAAGGGTTGCGTGTCTTCGGAGATCTCGAAGTAGCTGCCTTGGAAGATGTACTTCATGTTGACGATCGACAGAATCGAAGCGGAGAGGCCGGAGCTGACAGAGGCATAGTCCTGGCGGGCGTACAACCATCCGGCGAAGGCGGTGGTCGCCACCCCACCAGTGCAGCCATCGGCAATAGCCGGGCGATTCGCCGTTGATAGAAGGCCAGCAGCGAGAAGTTCCCGTTATCGAGGTCGCGCACCAGTTGCGACGTGATCAGATACCCCGAGATGACGAAGAACACGTCGACGCCGACGAACCCGCCGGGAAGCCACGACGACCGCAGGTGGAAGACCAATACAGCGGTCACCGCAACTGCACGAAGCCCATCGACAGTTGGCAGGTACCCGCGCACGACCGCATCCTAATCGCAGATCGGCGTTCCGACCCCGGCCCAACGAGCTCAGTCCACGGCCACTTCCACGGCTGAGAACAGCAGTCGGTGATCGCTCCCCGGACCGTTCTGCGACCACGCGCGCTGGACGTCGAGGTCATCGCTGACCAACACGTGGTCCAAACTCATGAGGGGAACCCCATGCAACGACCAGGTTCGGCCCAGTCCCGAGCCTCGCTCCTGTTGCGCGTCGGTCATGCCCGCGGCGAGCAGGTCACGGAATTCGTCGTGCTGGACCGTCGAGTTGAAGTCGCCGGCCAGGATCAACGGACCCTCGTTTTGTTCAGCACGCTGGGCGAGCAGCGCAAGCTCCTCGTTCCAACGATCGATGCTCAGCGAGTCGAGTGGCGAGGTGGTGTGGACGTTCACGACGGTCACCCAGCGTCCTTCCGTTGCCTGCACCTGCGCCGTCGTCCAACGCGTGATGTCGCGGTCGATCACACCAGCATTGCGGATCGACGCTCTCGCAAGGATCGCCGAACCGAGCCCGGTCTCCTGGGGATCGACGATGCGGTGCGGATAGGCCTCGATCCCGGCGACAGATTCGATTCGACGCCAGGCCACAGGCGTGAGCTCCTGCAGGAGCACCACATCTGGCTCCGTTTCGAGGAGGGCGTCGACAAACAACTCCGGCGTCCGGTTATCGACGAGGATGTTGCCCGTGGCCACGACGAGCTCGCTTCCCGGTGACGCCTCGGCCGGTTGGATCAGCCATTCGCCGAGCCGCCGCTCGGAACCCGCCCACGCCAGCTGAGCGCCGCAGAGCACAACGACGGGAACGATCCACGCAGCGGTTCGGCGAGCAATGGCCGTGGGCACCACCAACCAGATCGGCAACATCGCCAGCGGTGTCACCCCGACCAACCCGATCAGGATGGGGTGGGCGTCGGTCCCCGTCGAACGAACGAGCGCGACAAACGCGCACCACACGACGATCGCCCCCATCAGAAGGGCCACCGCCGGTCGGGGCCCGAGACGGCCCGGCTGGCTCGCTTCAGAATGTCGCAGGGTCACCCTCCTTCGGACAGCCCGACCGTAGTGCTGGCGGCCCGAATCGTCGCGGCACACCCACATTCGTGTCAGAGCCTCCTGGGTCGGGCGGATCTGCCGATCTATTCTTGAGGCTCGATGTTGCGGCCGCTGCCGCCAACCTTGGACGAACGGATGAGATGAAACAGGTTGTGCAAGCGAACAAGGGAGGTGCCGTCGAACTGGTCGACTCGCCCATCCCGACGCCATCGGCGACCGAGGTACTCGTTCGCACCCAGGCGACCGTCATCTCGGCCGGGACCGAGCGCTTTGCCACCCAGTTGGCCCAGTCGAGCCTGTTGGGCAAAGCCAAGGCCAGGCCCGACCTCGTTCGCCAAGTCGTCGACAAGGCCCGCAAGGAAGGAATCAAGTCGACGCTTAACGCCGTGCGTGTTCGCCTCGATGATGATCTGCTGCTCGGCTACTCGGGCGTCGGCGAGGTCGTTGCGGTCGGCGAGTATGTGCGCGGCTTCCGACCTGGACAGATCGTTGCCACCGCCGGCAGCGGCCACGCGTGCCATGCCGAGTACCAGGTCGTTCCCCAGACACTCTGCGCTGTGGTACCCGAAGGCGTCCGACCCGACCACGCCGCGTTCAGCACCATCGCCAGCATCGCCATGCACGGTTTGCGCCTGGCCGCCGTGAGCGTGGGCGCCAAGGTCGTCGTGGTCGGCCTGGGCCTGATCGGTCAACTGGCCGGTCGGCTGGCCATGGCCGCCGGCTGCGACGTGTTCGGCGTAGACGTGAATCCCGCCGCGGTCGCTCGAGCCGAGAAGGTCGGCATGCGAGCCTCGGTTGACGCGGGGGCGGCCACGACCAAGGCCATCATCGAATGGTCCCGTGGACGAGGAGCCGATGCTGTTCTGATTACAGCGGGGGCCTCAGGCGACAGCCGCATCATTCGAGCCACTCCCGAACGCTGTCGCGACCGGGCCGTGGTGGTTGCGGTCGGCGACGTCGGACTCGACCTCGAACGCAACGCGTTCTATCACAAGGAACTCCGCCTCGAAGTGGCCCGCTCCTACGGGCCGGGACGCTACGACCCGACGTATGAACAGTTGGCCGTCGACTACCCCGCCGGCTATGTGCGCTGGACGGAGGGTCGCAACCTGGAAGCAGCGCTCGACCTCATGGCGGGCGGACGGCTACCGCTCGACGACCTCATCAGCCACCGCTTCCCCATCGAGAACGCCGTCGACGCGTTTGCGCTGCTCGACCAACCGGCAGCCGGGGTCGTCGGCATAGTGCTCGAGTACGACGGCCGAGAGGCTCCTGGCCAGCCTCCTTTCACCCGGCAGCGCCGACTCACGGCCGAGCAGATGGGCGTCGGCCTCTGTGGTGCCGGTCTGTTCATGCGAGGCACGATCATCCCGTCGCTGCGATCGGCCGGATTCGAGAACCTCGTGCACGTCAGCTCGGCCTCTGGGGTGTCGGCCGCGCGGCTGGCCGAACGCGAGGGCATCGGCCGAACTTCCAGCGGCGTCGACGATCTTCTGGCCGACCCCGATGTCGATCTCGTCGTGATCGCCACGCCCCACAGCTCGCACGCTGACCTCACGGTGCGTGCGCTCGACGCCGGAAAGCACGTGTATGTCGAGAAGCCGCTCGCCCTGAGCTTTGAGGAGCTCGACGCGGTCGAGGCCGCGGTCGCCCGGGCGCCCGGGCTCCTGCACGTAGGGTTCAACCGCCGATGGTCGCCCATGATCGCCGAGACCAAGCGAGTGCTCGGCAGCGGTGGACCGCTGTCGTTGCACTACCGGGTGAACGCGGGGCCGCTCTCTCCCACCCACTGGTACAGCGACCGCCGCGAGGGCGGGCGATTGCTCGGTGAGGTCTGCCACTTCATCGACACGTGCAACGCGATCGTCGGTTCGGCGCCCTGCTCGGTCCATTGCCTCAGCCCGAACGACGACGCGCACGACACCTACACGCTGATGCTCGGCTATCCGGACGGGTCGGCGGCGACCATCGCCTATGCGGCCGACGGGCACCCCACCACGACCAAGGAACGTCTCGAGGTTCTGGGACGAGGGCACACCGTGGTGCTCGATGACTTCCGCCAGCTGACGGTCGATGGCAAGGCGGTCAAGATCGAACCCGGTAAGGGTCATGCCGAGTCGCTACGTGCCTTCCGGCAGGCGATTCTCGGGCCGTCCCGCGTCGTCGACCACGCCGAGACGGCGGTCTCGACGACCCGGTGCGCCCTCATCGGGATCGCCTACTACCGAGGTTTGAGCGTTCAGAAGTAGCAGGTTCGAACCTTTTCTGGCTTGAACACGTGACGGAGCGCGATGTCAGGTGTACTGTCAGCGGCAGGCGCTTGGCAGGCGGGCGCGTGGTCAGGAGGGAGCCGCCATGGCGGAAGAAGCGAACGAACTCACACCCGGAGCGATGAACCGGCGAAACGCGCTGAAGGCAGGTGCCGCAATCGGCATCGGCGCCGCCGTCTGGGGGGGGCCGCAAATCGCCCACCTCGGGGCAGCACCGGCCTACGCGCAGCAGTGCAGCAAGCCGATCTATACCGCTGATCAGCCAGTTGGACCGCTCAACAATGGAGTGAGCTGTGGCTCACAAGCTGAGTTGAATCAGGCCACCGGCGCGTTCACCGAAGATGGCGTCACGGTCTCGTGGACTGCAGGTTGCCTCGGCACGTCGAACGTCAGCGTGACTGGCCCTGCCGGGACCTACTGCACGGTTTCGTTGGCCGTGTATCACCCAAACGGAAACCTGCTCGCCTCGATTCCGAGCGTGACCACGCCAAAAGGCGGCGGAACGGTAGCGTGGCCAACAGTGGCGGATGGCCAGTATCCCAACGGCCAGGTGACCATCGTAGCCAAGTGCTCAGCGGATCTCGACTGCATCTGATCGAATCAGTCCGAGGGCTTTCAGTTCAGCGAGCAGCCGACCTGAAAGCCGCTGCAGTTCGGCCCCCGTTGTGGCCTTTTCAGACGACTGCAGACCCTCGATTGCTACGACACGTAGGCTTCTGCGGTCATACACAAGAACGGACTGGTCTCCACAGTCGTAGACCGAGACGCCCGGGCTGAAGAGATGACCGAAGTTTCGGCACTCTGCGGCGACGAGCACCGCTGGGTTCGCCTGCATGTACCCGATCTCTTGTATGGCCGACTCGAGCGAACCCATTTCCAGCTCATAACAGGCGCTTGCCCCGGTCACTCGAAGAATGGACTCGACCCCAGTAATTCCAGCTCGAGGCAGGTCCAAAGTCTGCTCGATGAGACGAGATGCCGTCAGCGCTCGCGAAGCTGGTCTGCTCCGAGAGGGCTGCCTCGAGTCTTGAAGGCGGCTCAACACCACCACCACGCCTGGCAAACATTCGGCTCGGACTGCACCAAGCTCCGAGCCGGGCACGAAACGAGATGTACCCACCGAGCCCGCCCCCAAACCTGCAAGTAGCTCCGGGGTACCAGCACGCAGGCTGATCGGCTTGGGAAAGGATGACAGAGAGTCGGAGCCGGGCGCCACGGCAATTGCTTCGTCCGACCCATACTCCCAACCAGCCATCACGAGTGCGGCGGCCAGGGTCGACTTTCCTACGCCACTGTCGGCACTCAGCACTGTCCCCAGACCATCGCGGGACACCAGACCGGCATGCAGATGTACCCGGGTCGGGTCAGAGTCCAGGGATCGTCGGTTGATCAGTCGAACAACCGACGCGAGAACGCCCGTCATGGTCTTCGCCGTGTCGGCATAGCGCGGTGCGCTGAGGACGAAGTGGTCGGTGAACGATCTGATCTCGAGAACTTGCTCATGCGGGGCAGATCCCGACGCGAGGTCGATGAGTGCGCCATGCACGGCCTCGGCAACAACTGTGTCGTCACAAACAACTGCAAACCGATAGGTACCTGCTGCGTATGAGCGCTTCGACTCCTGTCCGACCACGTCACCTACTCTGCATACTGGGTTTTGACTCACCTGACCTTCAATCGGCGGTTCCACCCCATGACTGAGCGCAGTTTGCCAAGTTACCCCGACCTGCTCGACGCTGCGCCGAAGCCGATCGATGGGCTTGTGCTAGCGCGGTCAGGCTACGAGACGATTGCGTGGTCGCCTCGCGTCGGCAGCCGACCCACCTACCTGGACCCCGTTGCCACGGTGATCTTCGACTGCCTTGATGGAACCAGTTCGTTGCGAGCGTTGGCTGATGACGTCGCCAACACACTCGACGTCAGCGGCTCGACAGCGCTGGACAAGGTCGTGTCAGTCGCTCACTACTGCGATGCCAACCAGCTCTTTGAACCCTCCCATGGCCCAATGTCTCGGGAACCGGGCAACGCGCTGTCGAGCGTGCTCCACGAAGATCCCGGGGTAGACCGAGGAGGCTTCGCGCTACCCCGGTCCAGTCCTTGACTGGAGGCCGAAAGCCGGCTCGTGCAGTCGGCAAGTTTTACCATCCAGCTCCGAGACGAGCGCTTCCGCATCGTCTGTTCTGATCAGGGCGCGCGTGATTTCCTCCAGTCAGCGCTCCGCCCGCTGCTTGTCGACAGCGACGCCTTCCTGGGCTACCTGATTCGCCAGGAAGCACCCGGTTTGTGGATGCTGCGTGATGGCCAACAGCGGCCTCTTGGTCGAGCGCGAATGCCGATGGAACTCTGTTCAATCGTGCTCTCCCACCTCGCTGTGCGCCAGGTCGATGTTCGCGGCGATGGCGCCGACCCCGCCCTCTTAGCGCTTGACCTCCGTTGTCTGTCCCAACGCTCGGCGGCCGCATTGTTGGGGCCCAGGGTGGCTACCGACCCACCGCTGATCGAACGACGTCTCGAGGCGACCGGAACACGGCTGGTTGACGCAGGACGGGTTCTGCTCCGGGTCTCGGCTGAAGGCGTCCACCTCGACTTCGGCGAAGTGACTCCAATCGGGCAACGGCCGACCAAGGTAGCAGGTCACCAGTCGGCCCCGGGGCACGTCCAGCGCGTCGATCGGCTCGTGTGGTTCGCTGAGTTAAGCGGCAGCCCTGTGTCCCAGATGCTCATAGCCCATGCGCTGGCAACCCAGTCCGTTGGCCCCGATCGGGATGCGATCCTGACGGCGTCTCGAATCGCTGCGGAACATATCACCGTGGTGCCAGTTCATGATGAGAAGTCGATTTCCGTTGAACGAGCGCTGAGGCTGTGACTCGCCTTCTCAACCGAACAAGAACCGTCGGACAGCCCGCTGTCCAGCCTTGTACCCTGTCACGGCCTGCTTCCAGAGATGTTCACTCAGAGATCTACGGCGCATCTGGAGATAGAAGCGACCTGGCAGGAGGGTCGAACGAATCAGCAGCCACCGCAACGGGGGCGGAGCACTTCGCAGCTCAGCCATCAATGCTTCACCCATTTCATCATGCCATTGCTCAGATTGCGCCAAAGCGGAATCACGCAGCCCATTTTGGTGAATCACGCTAGGAGCGGCGTCGTCGGCCCGAAGTAGCGCGTCCAGATCAGAAGTCAGCTTGCGACCCTCTGGGGCACTGAGCTGATTCTGCGCAGACGCTTGCAGGTGGCGCAGCCACGCGGGCAACGCGGCGACTTGGCGACCGGCGATCTCGAACCACTCGGGGTCAGCGAAGAGATCCAGCTTGGCTACCCGGTGACCGGCCGCCTGGTGCAGCAGGCGGTGGTGGAGGTCGACCTCGATTCCGTCGATCACGAACGTGACTGCGTGCTGGATCCGCCAGTCGTTACCCCGGATGACATAGAAGTGGCCACGACCCGATGCTTCGAGCATCCGCATCATTCGAGGCACGTCCCGGGGCCGAACCAGCAGGTCGACGTCGCCGAATCCACGAAACGCCGGATTCGGGTAGTCGAGGTACGCCGTAGCCAGACCCTTCAGCACACGGAACTCGATGCCTTCGGCCGCCAGCAGTTCGATCGTGGCCAACGCTCCGCGTTCGACCCGCAGCTGGGTCGAGAGTAGGAACCCGACACCCTCCCTGAGCCGCAGCACCGCCGACTCGGTGAGCACCACCCGCTGCTGTACCACCGCTTCGAGGAGGATCGCTCCGATCCGATGATTGAGGCACAGCTCGACCAGCGCGTCCGACTGCGCAGGATCGAGCGTGGCCGGTTCGGGCACCGAGTACTGCTCGAGCACGACACCCAACACACCGGTCGCGCCAAGCCGATCCAGCTCCTCGACAAACGAGTCGATCATCGTGCGCTGAACCCCATTGAGCGGGATACTAACGCATCGTGTCCACCGAGCTTCCTGCCGTCACCATGGTTCCAGCGCCCGGCGTGCTTCGCCGGTCCGTCGGCGGCGTGACCGTGCTGGCGTTGGAAACCGACACCGCTCCCCCACTGCTTCTCGGGCCGCTGGCCTCGCTGGTGTGGGCGTGCCTGGAAGTCGGCGGGACGAGCGTCGAGATTGCCGCGGACATCAGGGCCGAGTTCCCCGAAGCCACGGTCGAGGCGCTGATCGCCACCGGCACTCACCCGACGGCACATCGGGTGCCTCTCGATGGTCGCTGCGTGGAAGCGGTGAACCAGACCATCCAAGTGCTCCAAGGCCACGGTCTCGTCGTACCCGTCGATGCACGGTCGCTCACGAAGAGTGATTGAAGAGCATCACTCTTCGCGCTCGCCGGTTGCTGTGTGAGGCATTCGGTCCCTACAGTGCGGCCGGGTGTTGTGAAGTAGGCAGGCGGAGGGCCAGTCCTTGCAGGATTCGTGGGTAGACGTGGCGGTTGTCGGTTCGGGCATCTCCTCGACCTTCCTCGCGCTGAAGATTCTCGATCGTCTCCTGGAAACACCAGAGGCCCGACCGACACGGCTGCTCGTGCTGGAACGGGACCAACAGTTCTACGCCGGCATCCCCTACGGGCGCAGGTCGGGCGCCACCTCGCTCATCATCACGCCGCTCGACGAGTTCCTTCCCCCTGACGAACTCGAGCGTTTCGTCGAATGGCTGCGAGACAACGCAGGCTGGGCGCTGGACGAGACGAAGCGCCACGGCGGCTCGCTCACCGCCGAGTGGCTGAAGCGAGCCGCGCCCGCCATCGCAGCAGGCGACTGTCGCCGCTTGCACGTCCCCCGCTACCTCTTCGGCCTCTATCTCACCGCCCTCGTCGGGGCCAAGGCAAAGCTGGCGAGCGCGACGGGAGCTGCCGAACTGATGGTCCGCCAGGGCGAGGTGACGAGGATCGAGCAGATCATCGCGGTCGACCAAGCCGAACCGCTCGGCTACGAGCTGACCACCGGCGAGGTCCGGTACGTGGCACGCCGAGTGGTGCTGGCGCTCGGCATACCTCCGACGCGTCGCGTCTTCGGCTCGCACCGTCCAGGAGCCCTTCTGGTCGAGGATCCCTATGAGCCCGGTCTCGACCGCACGCTCAGAGACATCGCGTCCCACCTGGACGACTCGAAGGTCGACGGCACGAACTGCTCGGCCGGGATCACCATCGTGGGTGCGAACGCCGGCAGCCTCGAGATGCTCTACCAGCTGAGCAACGACGTCCGCGTCGCCGGTCACCGGCCGAGGATCACCGTGCTGTCGCCCCAGGGTCGTCTCCCTGAGCGCTATACCGCAGTGCCGAACCCAGCGTTCGTCCCGACACACCTGCTCGGGCTGGCCGACGACTCAAATGGCGGCGACGTGACGGCGACCTCGATACTCGAGGCGGCCAAGCTCGACATCGCCGACGCTCAGGCAGCGGCGGTCAGCATCTCCAACAGCTTGCCGACGATCTCGTCCGCTGTCGGGCGCCTACTCCCCCGGCTCGGCGCCGACGAGCTCCAGCGGTTCGCCGCGGGGCCCGGCATCGAGATCGGGCGACTGCAGCGTCGGGCCGGCGACGAGTACTGCGACGCAGCCGACGAACTCGCCCGAGTGGGCCGTCTCGAAGTCGTTGCCGGAAGCTTCGACCACGTGGCCGCGGCGGACGACCAAACCGTTCGCGTCGTGTACCGAGCCGCTCCCGATGGACCGACCGTTTCCCTGCCCGAAGCGCAGGCCGTGGTCATCAACTGCTCAGGATCGGCTGGGCTCGAGCGGCCAAACCAGTCTCCCCTGATCGAGAACCTGTTGGCCGCAGGGTTGTGCAAACCGGGCGCCTCGGGCACCGGGCTCGCGGTCGACGACCACTTCCAGGCCAACGACGGGCTCTACGTCCACGGGCCCCTCCTGGCCGGCAACGTGGTCGAGGGCAGCGCCATCTGGCACGTCGAACACTGCGGTCGCATTATCAGCCTGTCCAGCCGACTCGCTGACCGGATCGTTTCGGATCTGGCCGCCGATCCGGTGGCCCCGGACAATTTGTCCGTAACACTGGACAACTCGGACTGAGCTGGCACACTGGGAACGTCGGTTCTGAACTCCCCCTGTTGCGGGCCGATCCCCTCCACGAAGAATGCGGGCGAACGCGTGTACTTTCCCAACGAAGAGTTCCGGGCCGAGAACCTCGGCGATCTCCGGCCCGTGTACGTCTACGGCGCGGGCGGTCACAGCCAGGTCGTGGCCGAGATCCTGGGCGAGATGGGTCGAACGGTCAAGGCGTTCGTCAACGACGTGCCCGAGCACCATCACCATGCGGTGACCACCATGATCGACGGCATCCATATCGTGGGAGCCGACGCGTTCGTCGACCTCGGTGCACCGGTAGTCGTTGCGATCGGCGACAACGCGCAGCGTAAGGCGATCGTCGAACTCCTCCCAGTCGACTGGGCCCCTGCCATCCACCCGACCGCATTGATCTCGCCCTCGGTCGAACTCGGTGTCGACAACGTCATCGTGCATCGCTCGATCATCCAGGCCAACAGCCGCGTCGGCAGCCACGTTCTCGTCAACACCGGGGCCAGCATCGACCACGACAACGACATCGGCGATTTCGTGCACCTTGCACCCAACGCCACCCTGTCCGGACATGTGACCGTCGGCGAAGGAACCTTCATCGGTGTTGGCGCGAGCGTCATCCCCGGCGTGACCATCGGCAAGTGGTGCACGATCGGGGCGGGCGCCGTGGTCGTCAGTAACGTGCCCGACTACTGCACTGCGGTCGGTGTGCCGGCCCAGATCATCAGCAGGAGCGAGCCGGCCCGCTAGTCGGAAACCTTTTTTTGGGCGAGGGTTGTGTAGGCGAACGTTCGTTCGTTATGGTGTGGGTTCTCGGAAGTTCGCTTCCCCCTTGGTTCTGAAGCTGGCCCCTCTGGTGGGCCAGTGCGGTCGTGTGGGGTGGTGCGATGGTTTCCGAGGCGGGTGGTTCTGAGGCCGGCGTTTCTGGCCCTGGCCGGTCCGGTCCTGGCGGGTCTGGGGCTGGTGGTTCTGATCGTGGTGGTTCTGATCGTGGCGGTTCTGATCGTGGCGGTTCTGATCGTGGCGGTTCTGATCGTGGCGGTTCTGATCGGCGGGTGACGGCCACGGGGGCGGCCGTGGTATTGCTGGATGAGGCGGCGGAGCGGGTCCGGGCGGTTGGTGTCGGACCGCTTTCGGACAATGGTTTGACGTTGGTGGCGCGGCGGGCCCGGGCGGTCGAGCGGGCAGCGGCCGCCTTGGTGGCCACGGTCGGGGCTGAAGCCAACCGCCGTCGGGAACAGGCCGACCGTGGCGCCCGGGACATGGCGCCGAAGACGGACAGCGGGCCGGGCCTGGCCGGTGACGCTGGTGCGGGCTCAGCGGGCCAGGACCGACCTGGCGGTGCGGGCGCTGCTGGTGATGCTGGTGATGCTGGTGATGCTGGTGATGCTGGTGCTGCTGGTGCGGGTGGGTTTGGTGGGGCGGAAGAGACGTTGCGGGATCCGACGGTGTCGGCTCGGCAGGCTCGAGTGGAGGTCCGGCGGGCGGAGATCGCGCACCGGTTCCCTGGCTTCGGGGCGGCAGTGGCCGGCGGTTCGGTGTCGGTCGAGCATCTCGACGTGTTGTACTGGGCGGTCCGGCCCCTGGACGCCGGGGTGGTCGGGTTGCTGGTCGAACGGTCCGCCCGTCTGGTGGCCCAGGCCGAACGCCACGCGCCGAGGCAGTTCGCCAAAGTGCTGCGGGCGTTGATCGACACGTTGAGTTCGGTGGCCGCCGACCAGTTGGCCGCTGCCCAACGGGCCGCGTCGGAACTCGTGTTCTGGCGGGGTCCCGACGGCATGGGCCATTTCCGGGGTGCGCTTGACCCCGAACGGTTCGCTCTGCTGATCAACGCGGTCGAGACCCAAGCCGCCTCTCTGGCCCGAGCGGCCGGCCGCGACGGGGTCGAGTTGCCGAAGTCGGCGAACCTGAACGCCGCGGCCTTGTTGGCCCTGATCGGCCGCCCCGACGGCGCCGGCGACGAGGGCCGCCGGCCGCTGATCCATCTGGTGGTCGACGCCAAAACCGTCATCGACGGGGCCCATGAGGCGACCGTGTGTGAAACCGTCGACGGTGACCCGGTCCCGTTGTCCCTGCTCGGTCAGTATGCCTACGGGGCCGTCATCCAGGCCGTCGTTCTGGGCGACGACGGCCTGCCGCTCAACGTGGGCCGCCAGTACCGCAGTGCCACCGCCGCCCAATGGGCCGCCCTCAACGCCCTCTACAGTCACTGCGCCTGGCCCGGTTGCGATCAACCGATCTCACGCTGCCAGGCCCATCACATCTGGCACTGGGAAGACGGCGGACCGACCGATCTCGACAACCTCGCCCCGCTCTGCACCCACCACCACATCCTGGTGCATCACCGCGGATGGCGACTCCGACTCCACAGCGACCGGCGCCTCGACGTCACCGACCCCAACGGCGACCTCTTCGACTCCGCCGGGCCCAACCGCACCCCCCGACCCAACCCGGCCAGCGGACCCAACGACACCAGACCCAACGACACCAGACCCATCCAGGCAGACAGCGCCGGGGCAGGTACCGGCGACGACGGTGCCCGGCAAACCGGCCGAGACCAGGCAGACGTGGCCAGCGAACCCAACCGGGCTCACCGGCCCAGCCGCGAACCGCCGTAGATCCCACCGGGGGGCCGGGCCGGGCCTCAGCAGAACAGGCGACCGAGCGCGCTGCCCGGCAGCCGGGCCGGGCCGGGCCATTGAGGGCCTTGCCGCCCCAGCGGGGCAGCCGGCCCGGGCGGGGCGGGCCGGGCCTCAGCAGAACAGGCGATAGAGCGCGTTGCCGCCCCAGCTGGTCAGCCGATCTGGGCACCGTTCGTCGGTGAGCACTTTGGTCAGCTGCGGTAGAGAACGGCCGACCGATGCCGACAGCCGGCCTGGCTCCCTGGTACCGGGTGCTTTGAGCACGACCATCTCCGCTTCCTCGCTCGCGTATTTCCGCTTGTATCGGATCAGGCCCGGCTGATCGAGGTCGCTGACCCCGAAGTCGAAATGGAGGCAGCCCCACCGTTGGGCCTCGAGCATGCTGGTCCACATGACCAGATCATTGGCCCGCAGGGCCAGTGCCCGGTCAGTGGAGGCGTTGAACTTGTAGTAGGCGGTGTCCCGGTGACGGAGCAACACCACGCCGGCGACGACCTCGCCCCCATCGGAGGCCAACACGACCCGAAGGTCATCGGACCCGAACCGGTCGGCGATGGCATCGAAGAAGGCGGTGGGCTGGGCCAACATCCGGTACTTCGATTTCCGCAGACCGACGTGCAGCCGCCGGAAGTCTCGCAGCATCCTGCGACTCGATCCGACGCTGATCACGACGCCGTGCTTCTGGGCTTTGCGGATGTTCTGCCGAGCGCCCGACTTCACCGCGGCCCACAGCTCCTCCTCCACGGCGGGCAACGTGGCACGGTGCCAGGCCAGCCGGTCGGCTTCCCGCAGACCCGGGAGCTCCGGCGCCCGCGACCGCAGCAGACGCAGCGTGACCGGCCAACCCGTGTCCAGCAGCGGCTCGATGGCGTCGCTCAGGTCGGTGGCCGACGGCAGGCCCGGCGGGTCGGCGAAGTCCGAGAACGGCAGGCTCGTGATCCTTGTTCCCCGAACGTCGTTGATCTCGGACCACGCGAAGCCGCCCCGCCCCTGACCGAAGACCATGGCGCCGAAGTCCAGGCCGTAACCCTGGTGCAGAACACTCAGCCAGCGAGGCGAATTGAAGAGGTCACCGTGTTCGGCCACCAGGTGGTTCCACCGTTGGTCCGTGCGCGGATTGCAGAGGCGGGAACCGATGATCACCGGCTCGTTCCCGGCAGTCGGGGTCTTGGTCGTGTCCAACATCGCTCTGTCAGCTCCTTCGCAGTCGATTGACCAGGCGACCGCCAAGGCCCCCATCGGCCATGAGGGCCGCAGGCAGCCGGTAGGTCAGATGGCCAAGCGGGTGCAGCACTCGCTCGTAGGTCGGAGGGAAAATGCGCAGCGCGCCGCCCCAGCCGCTCTTGAATCGGGTGCCGGCATCGTCGATCGACCGGTCCGCAGGATCCCGCTGGAGCAGCAGCCCCGTCGCCCGGGGCATGCCACCCAGGTCATAGACCGACTGCCCGGTCGCACTGGCCCACTCGATGAGGGCCCACTGGATTCCGTAGTTGATGCCCAGCTTCTTCGTCTGATCGTTCAGGTCCCAACCGGTGAGCTTGAAGTCGACCACGCCGTTGAACACGGTGAACAACGCTCCCGCCACCGGCTCGCCATCGAGACCGGCCATGAGGAGACGAAGGTGACCCAGCGGCGCGAGCTCGGCCCACTGCCGATCGAGATAGTCCCGCGACATCGGAAGGAACCCGTGCCGACCAGCCGAGAGGACAAGCAACCGATGGAAGGCGTCGAGGTCACCGGCTGATCCATCCCGCACCTCGAGTCCCGCACGCCGGGACTTGCGAACGTTCTCACGCTTGGACTTGGACAGCCGAGCGAAGAGTTCGTCCACCGATGGGGTGGTGTCGAGCAGGAACGTGGCCGACGTGGCCACATCGATCCGGCTCTGGCAATAACCGCGACCCTCGAGGTGGGCTGCGACGTCGAAACCTGTGCGGGTCGGCTGCACGAGCAGCGCAGCGAGGCCGGCACGCCGGGCCGCACTCTCCAACATGTCCATGACCTGCACCGCCTCAGCGACAGACGAGGCCAACGGGCCGTACGGGACGTATCCCGTGCCGACCAGATGCGCCAGCCGTCGGCTCAGCAGCTGCGCACCGGCGACGATGCGGCCGTGGGGGTCCCGCAACACCACGCGCTGGACCCCGTGCCCGCTGCCCTTCACCCGGCTCCACGCCGAGGTCTGATGCAGGCTTCCCTCCGGATGGTCCGCCACGAAGGCGTCCCACTCGAGGTCGCTCGCGTCGTCACCGCCATCGGCCGATCCCTCGGCAAGACCCGCCGGCGACCGGAACGCGGTCATGGCGTCACCGCCAGGGCTTCGACCGGAGCGGGGCGATGGCCCCTCCGGCTGCACACCTGGAGCGCGATCCATAGGGCGGTGACATGGAATGCGCCGCTGGCGATGGCGGCGATGGTGGCCCCCCTCCAACCGTGATCGGGGATCAGGGCGAGGTTCAGGCCGACGTTCAGTGCGCCGACGGCCAGGGAGAGGATCACCCGAATCTGGTTGAAGCCAGACGCGGTGAGGGCCATGGCGGGGAAGATCTCCAACGCCAGTAGCAACGGCAGCGGGCTCATCCAGACCAGAACGTTTCCCGTTTCCTGGTACCCCTCGGACAGCAGACCGGCCAGGGGTCCACCGACGACGATCATGCCGAGCGCGACTGCAGCGCTGTACGCGGTGCCGATGGCCGAACAGCGAAGGGCAACCGAACGGGCATCGCTCGCCGACTGAGCGCCGGCTCGCCAAATGCGAGCGTTGACCGCGTGAAGGCTCGCGATGATCGGCGCCTGGGTCACGTTCACCAGGCGCCGGGCGGCGGAGAACAACCCGGCGTCACCTTCGAGATCGACCCGCACGAGGATCACTGCGTCGGCAACATCTCGAATGCGATCGGCCCCGAACCCGAGGCTGTAGGGGACGCCTTGTCGGAAATCGACCCACCGCGGCCGGACGGGGAGCACGATCCGACCGACCGTCATGCGCTGCGCGGTGAGCAACACGAGAACGGCGACCACACCGTTGACGATGATCCAGGGCCCGAGATCGGGCGAGTCGAAGTAGAGGAGCAGCAGCAGCGCCCCGACTGCCCGACCGATGCCGTAGGTCGTCCACACCGCGGCCTTCACGATGAGCTTCTCCTCGGCCTGAGCGGCGAAGAGGGTCACCTCGACCAAACCGACGAAAATCAGCTCGGAGATGGCAAGCCCGATGAACAGCTCGACCGACGCCTGTGGCAGAAGCAAGGGTCGGATGGCCAGCATGAGGACGCCGAACAAGCCCCCACCCAGGACGACCATGCCGGCTGCTCGTCCCAGCGCATCGTCGAGGGACCAACCGTCGTTGGTGAGCCGGCGCAGCAACAGCCAGCCGGCACCCGCGCTCGCCTGGGGGAACACGAAGCCGAACAGGCCCGTGGTCGCCACCAGCACGCCGAACTGCCGGGGACCGTAGAGCTCGGTGAGGATGAGAAACGTCACGACCGAGCTGACCAGACGGATGCCTTCGGCCCCGATGCTCCACAGCGTGTTCGAGACCAGCGACGCCGGTCCCGACGAAGCCGAGCCCCCCGTCGCAGCCGACGTCTCGTCCCCGAGGTCCGCCTCCGCGGCTGCTGCCACCGCTGGTGCTGAGGCGTCGGGGTCCTCGCCGGTCTGGCTACCGGGGACATCGATCAACACGGTCGGCTCCGGTCGGCTCAACACGGTCGGACGATCAGGTCGGGGCGCGAGGTGAACCACTCGAGCTCGTCGGCCAGACCGGTGGCCAGGTCGACCACCGGCGCCGTTCCCAGCAGGCGCTGCGCGCGGGACGGGTCGCTGACCAGCTCGACGGGCGGACGGGAGGGCTGGCCGATGACGGGCTCGATGCCCAGGCCGCTGATCTCGGCGACGAGGTGGGCCAACGCATCCGTACGGACACCCACGCCGGAACCCACGTTCAGGACCTCGAAGGGAGCACGCGGCACGCCCAACGCAGCGGCCACCGTGGCGCAGGCGTCGGTGACGTGGATGTAGTCCCGCTGGTCGCCACCGACCGCCACCTGGGGAGCCGCTCCGGCCAGCAGCCGCCGGATGAAGTTGGGGATGGCCCGCGGGACGGTCTCGGTGCGGCCGTAGACCGTCGAGAACCGGAAGGCGACGGCCGAACGCCCGGACGCGGCGTCGCCGAAATCGACCAGCGCCTCCTCGACCCCGACCTTGGCCAACGCGTACGCCGAGTCGGGTTGCGGCGGGAGATCCTCGGCCAGCGGCCCTTGCCGCTTACGTCCGTAGACGAGCGTCGTGCTCGCGAACCCGAACGTGGTGACCGTCGGCGGCAGCGACGCCAACAGGTCGAGGGTTCCCAACAGGTTCGCTTCGGTCTCGGCCCGCACTGCGTCGGCCGCGGACCCCGACGCCGGTTCGGCGTAGGCGAGGTGGATGACGGTGTCGGCCCCGTCCAACGCACCCGAATCGAGGCCTCCGTACGGCCAACGCCGACCGGTCGAGACGAATTGAACGTCGCCGCGATCGACCACCTCGGCGAGGTGCGGACGCCAGCCCGGATCGTTGTCGATGGCGGTCACCTCGGCGCCTCGGGACGCCAACTCGACGACGAGGTGCGATCCGATGAAACCGGCGGCGCCGGTGACTGCGATCTTCCGGCCGTCGAGACGTCGGGTCACCGACTCACCAGTTCCTGGTGGTCTCGCGCTGGAGCCAAGCAACCGGGTCGATGCCCTGGCCGCTCAGCCAGCCGACGTATCGGCCGAGTCCCTCGTCGATCGAACACGACGGCTGCCAGCCGATGAGCGACGCCGCCTTGGATGTGTCGGCGAAGTGCCGGTCGACATCACCCGGCCGTGGATTGTCGAACACCGGCTCGAGCTCCGGATGGCCGAGCACATCGAGCACCTTGCGTGCCAGGTCGGCGATCGACACCTCCTGGCCCCGAGCCAGGTTGACCCGCTCCCCCACCAGCTTGTCGGCCGTGGCCGCGGCGATGATGCCGTCGGCGGTGTCCTCGACCCAGGTGAAGTCCCGAGTCTGCGAACCGTCACCGAAGATGATCGGGCGGTCGCCGGCCAAGGTGCGCAGGACGAACTTGGGGATCACCTCGGCCCGCTTGCCCTCGTGCGGTTCGCGCGGCCCGTAACTGTTGAACGGACGAATGACGGTGACGTCGGTGCCGTAGGTCCGCTGCATGGCCAGCGCGTACACCTCCCCGACGAGCTTCGACGCCCCGTACACCGTCGTCGGATCCATCGGATGGCCTTCATCCATCGGGACGTATTGCGCCGATCCGTAGGCCTCCGACGACGACACGTACACCAGCCGGCCGACGGCGTTGCGTTGAGCGGCGAGACACACGTTCAGGGTGCCCGAGGCGTTGACGTCGTGCACGAAGACCGGATCGTTCAGACTGCTGCGAACACAGGCAACGGCCATGTGGATCACCAGATCGGCGTCTCGAACCAGTTCGGTCATGGCGTCGGCGTCACGAATGTCGGCTTCCTCGAACCGGAGCGACCCGGTCGCAGCGGCCTCCGCCAGGTTGTCGAGCGACCCCGTGGACAGGTTGTCGATGACGACCACCTCGCTCCCCGCGGCAAGCAACTTGTCGACGACGTGGCTGCCGATGAACCCGGCACCTCCGGTCACGATGATCCGCTTGTCCTTCACTTCCATGACGTTCCCTCCCATGACGTTCCCTCCCAAGACGTTTCTTCCCACTGCTTGCTTTCATTCCTGCGTCCGCTTCATCCGGCGTGCCCGAGCCGGAGTATTTCCGGCAGGGTGCGAACCAGGAGATGAAGGTCCGAGGCGAACGTCCAGTGGTCGGCGTACTCGACGTCGAGCTCCAACATCTCCCGGTACGACAGCGCGCTGCGTCCGCTGACCTGCCACAACCCGGTCAGGCCCGGCAGGACCTCGAAGCGCCGGTAGTGATGGGGCAGGTAGTGCTCGAGCGAGTACGGCACGTCGGGCCGCGGGCCGACAAGGCTCATCTCGCCCCGGAGCACATTGAAGAGTTGCGGGAGTTCGTCGATGCTCAGGCGGCGGATCACCCGACCGCAGGGCGTGACCCGATCGTCCTCCTGGACCTTGAAGTGGGTCAGACGGGCGGCCTCGGTGTTCTGGCTGAGGAGGAACTGTCGGTGGATCTCGGGGTCGGCGTCGATGTACATCGAACGGAACTTGAGGACGGTGAACATGCGCCCGCCGTGGCCGATGCGCTGCTGGCGGAACAGAACGGGCCCGGGCGAGCCCGCACGAACGAGCACCGCCACCGCCGCCATCAACGGCGCCGCCATCACCAGGACCATGCAGGCCCCGACCACGTCGACCACCCGTTTGGCCAGATAGGCCACGCCGCGCTGCGACTGGCTCACCGGCACGTCCAACACCGGAAACGCCGGGTCGGGCCCGGTCTGGGGCAGCTCTGTCTGGGGCCGCGCTATCTGGGGAAGGTCTGTCTGGGTCACTGGTTCCATCTCCTCACCACCGGGTCTCGCTCCCAGGCCTGGTACACGTCGGCCCACTCGGGAAACGCCGCCGGGCCCGAGATCGGACCAGCGTCGTTGTCCCAGAACCACCAGTCGGCCGGCAACGGCGACTCGGCCGCCGGGGAACCCGGATCCTCCCCGTCACCCTCCACACCGTCCCGCTGCACGCCGTCCCCCTGCTCGCCGTCTCGCGTCACACCGTCTCGCTGCACACCGTCTCGCTGCACACCTCCGCTCAGGTGGTTGCCGGCCACCCACAACCGGCCGGTGTTGGCGGCTTCTCCGACGACGACGATCGAGGCACCGGTTGCGTCGATGCGATTGCCGACCACGACCGCATCGCGGATGCCCTCCCACGGGAAGGCCACACTGTCGCCCGCTCCCAGGACCACGCCCTCCGACGCCCGATCGATCACGTTCCCGGCAATGAGGATCCTGGCCGAGCCGAACAGCGCCGGATCGGCGATGGCCTGCAACCCGTCCCGCTGATCGCCCCAACCACTCCAGGTGATGCACGGACCCGAACATCCCGAGGACTGGTTCTTCACGATCGCCACCCCGTAGGGATGCTCGACCATCAGCACGTCGTTCACGTTGTTGAGGAACCGGTTGTTCCGAATGGCCGTCTCGCCGCCGAACCCCCACGTGTCGTTGCCCAACAGGACGCCGGCCCAGCCGTTCGTCCCGGCCGAGACGTAGTTGTTCTCGAAGATCAGGTCCCGGCTCCCGCCACCGTGTTCGTTGAACCCGTAGGTCCGACTCCCACCGAACGTCGAGTTCCGCACCACCGCCCGGTAGGTGAACTGAAGGGTCAGGAGGCTCATGTTCAGGTCGTGATCGGGGCTGCCGAAGGTGCTGGCGATGACCTCGACATCGGTCGCCGGTCCGAACCCGACCTTGTACTTGCAGGCCTCCAACTCGTACCCACCGGCGCCGCCCTCGATGCCCTCGAAGCCGATGAGGGTCAGATGATGGCCGCTGGCGTCCATGAAGTTCCGGTTCGCGTAGCGGGCCGAGACGTCGGCTACCCGGAAGTCGACTTGGTCGCGCACGTCGATGAGGCGGTGGTAGCTGAGATCGGCGGCATCGACGCCCTCGACCGACAGCAGCTCGATCCCGTTGCGGTGACCGCTCGAGTAGCGGGACACGACGGCCCCGACCGTGAGGTCCTGGCTGAGCGGATGATCGAGTTCGATCGTGGCGCCGTCGACGGCGACGACGGCTCCGGCCTCGAACGGGTACCGGTGATCGAGCGGCACCGTCGGGTCCTGGGCGATGCCCCGTCGGGCGTATTCGCCAGTGGTCAACTGACCGACGACGCCGTCGATCTCGATCACGTCGCCGACCGACACGCGACCCGGGCGGTCCAGGACGACGGTCGTCGCCCCCCGAGCTGCCGGCTCGCCGAGCGTTGCGCCCACTTCGTCCAACCGGCCGCGGAACAACAGCAGCGGCGTCACCCGCCCGCACGACTCGTCGCCCCCGGCGAATCCGACCTTGATGATCGTGCTCGACCGACCGGCGCCGCGGAGCAGGACGCCGTTGCCGCCGACCTGCAGGGGATCGTCGAGGACGTAGGTCCGGGGCCCGAACAACACCACCCCACCGCCGGCGGACTCTGCTGCGTCGACGGCCTGCTGGGCCCGGCGGAGATCCGAACCCTGATAGCTGTCGACCTCGAACACCGCCCCGATCTCGGCGGTCGAGTGCACCCGCACCTGCGCTGGCCGAGACCATGGTTGGGGCGAGCCGTCGGCGACTGCCCGGACCCGGTAGCTGTGGAGTCCGGCGGGCTGGTGCTCGTCCCGGAACAAGGTGTCGTTCCAGGTCTCGGCGTCGACGGCAACCGAGCCGACGACCGCGCCGTCACGTTCGACCTCGTAGCTGTCGGCCGTGCTCACCGCGTGGTCCCACGTGACCAACACGTAGGCCGCGTCCTCGGCAACCGGGCCGGCCGTTGCCAGGACGTGGACGGGCGCCGGCTCGTCGACCTCGGCCTGAACAGTGCCCTCGGGCGAGCCATCCGGGGTCGAGGTCGTCTGCGAGTCGTCAGCCGCCGTAACGTCGGGATCGTCTGTCGCCGAGGTGGCCTCGGTCCCCGATCGGTCACGTTCGCCAGAATCCGCCTCCTGGCCAGAACCCTGCTCACTGGTCCTGTTGTCGACGTCGACGCCGTCGTCGCTCAACGATGCAGCGGCAGCGAAGCCGACGACCAGGATCGCAACAGCAGCCGACGCCAACCCCACCGAGCGCTTCACCTCGGGCCGCCGATCACTGTTGGATGTCGATCAGGGGCCACGGGGAGACGCAACAGCTCGCTGATCCGTTCGGCTCCCGCCCACGAACCGGCAACGACCAGCAAGGCCAGGTACGGGAAGAAGGCGTCGGCCGGTCCTCGCATGGTGAGGTGTACGTCGAAGATCATCAACACGAAGATCACCCAGAACGCGACCGCCACCGAAATCCCCAGGACGCCGGGGAGGCCGGGAGAACGGGCCAACACGTGGGCCGGCCTCGCCACCAGCCAACAGAACCAGAAGAAGGCCAAGAAGAACGGAATGCCCCCGGTCCACAACAGCCACGTGTGACCGCTCTCGATGTAGACCCAGTCCCGCCAGGGTTCATAGGACGGCAGGCGACCGGCCGGCCGCACCCCCAGGATCCAGTTCCCCGACCGGAACAGTTCAGCCCAGAAGTAGTTCTCGAGGTTGAAGCGACGGGCGTCCCAACTCGACGGCACCCCCGATTCGTTGGTCGAGGCCAGGCGGGCCTGCAGGACCGGTTGGAGGAGGAGCAGAGAGACAACCGTGCCCGGCACGGCGTAGGCCAAGGTCTTGATGAGCTTCCCCCCGAGAACCCCGAGGGCGACCACGACGACCAGCATGGCGAACAGCGCAGAGAACTGACCGGAAGCGAAGCAGGCCAGGCCGAACAGCGCGGCGTAGGCCGTGTTGACGCTCCGCCGGCCGACGCCCTTCATGAGGAACGCGACCGCGATGGCGAGGTCGAACGCCATCACGTCAGCCACGCCGTGTGAGGTACCGAGCGTGGACGACCCTCGATTGTTGTCGATGGCGTCGAGGGACTCTCCGTAGACCCGGGCGATGAGCTGGGGCACACCGGCGAGGGCGAGCGACTGCAAGATTGCCACCACGGCGACGATGGCGCCGGTTGCCATGATGGTCATCAGACAGGTCCGCACCTGCGCCGGGGTCTTCACGACCAGACGGAACAGGGCGAACACCAGGAAGTACTTCCACAACGTGGTGGCGAACAGGACGTCGTCCATCTGGGGTCGGTACCCCCGTGCGACCCGCCAGAACAGCGGGACGATTGAGCTGAAGACGGCCATGACCAGGATGGCGTGGTCCAACCGGTTCCGCTCGTAGCGAGGCAGCCGGCCGGCCAGTCCGTCGGCCATGAAGCGAGCCGAGACCGCAACCAGCAGCAAGCCGAGGAGCGCCTCACTCGGTCGGAGGACAGGCAGCACACTTCCTCGTTCGAAACCGGCCAACAGTGGGGTGAGCGAGAAGAACAGATACGCAGCCCGCACCGGCGCCGCGACGACCACTGCGAACATGATGACCGCTGCGGTGGCCGCCAGGCCCAAGACGGGATCGAGGACCAGCACCGGGATGAGCGCCAACAAGAGCAGCAGCGCGCCGCAGCCGAGAAGGGCCGTCGCCACCCAGTCCCAGTCGTCGTCGATCCGGGTCGTTCTCGCCTCGCCGCCGGTGAAGAGCATCAGCCGTCAGCCGCCCCGAGACGCCAGGGACCGGCGCCTGCCCACGAGGAAGATCGTTGCTGCGGCCAACGCTCCGCCGACCAATGCCCCCAAGGCCGCGAACGTGATCGGCGTGGGCGCAACCCGCTCCTCGAGCAGATGGGACGGGGTGACCACCGTCGCCTGCGCCTGGTTGAGGATCTCGATGTCGGTGACGATCAACTGCTGTTCGAGCCCGCTGATCTGACCGAGGATCTCCTGGGACTCGAGCGTCAGTCGCCGTTGTTCGGTGGGGAACGGGATGACCTGGCCCGCCTCCTCGGCGGCCGCATTGCTGCGCTCGACTGCGGCGAGATCGACCTCGATGGCAGCCCGTGCCGACCGGAGCTCGTCGATCCGCGCGCTGTAAACGCTCCGGGTCGTGCTCACCGGCTGGTTGCGGACATCGGCGAGGTAGGACTCGACGACGGCGGAGACCACAGTGACCGCCACCTCGGGATCCTCGTCGACGAACTGCACGCCGACCGCCGTGCTGGCGTCGATCGTCGACACCTCGAGGTTCTCGCTGATGTACTTACGGTCGAGGCCGACGGCCGCGGCGGCCCGGTCGATGACGGTGCTGCTGGCGATCCACACCACTTCGGTCGCCAGGAAGCGGTCGATCTGGCTGCTGCGAGGCTCGAGGACGATTTCGGCCTCGGCGGCCCACAGGTCGGGCTGAGCCTCGGCGAACAGGAAGCCGGCAATCACCCCGACGACGACCATCATCCAGGCAAAGAAGAGGGCTGCGAACACTCGGCGCCGCTGTGCCGCGATCGCCGATCGATTGCCTCGCGATTTCCCACGAGCCGACCGAACCTCCGGACGTGGCGGTCGGTTTCCGACGCCGTTGGCCGCAGGTTCGTGGGGAGCGGAAGCCAGGTCGAGCCGATCGAGCCGATCGAGATCATCGAGCCGATCGAGAACATCGAGCCGATCGAGTTGGTCGAGATCATCGAGATCGTCGAGCCGGTCGAGGTGATCGAGTCGGTCGAGGTCGATCACTTCTTCTTCGTCGAGTCGGTCGAGGTCGATGGGGTCATCGCCGCCGATCTTGTCGGCGGCCTCGTCGGTGCCGTCGAGCTTGTCGGGCTCGATGAGGCCGATGGAGGTCGGCGGACGGTCGCCGTAGTCCAAGTTGGCATCGTGGTCCTGCGACGCCTGCGGCTCGACTTCGTCGCCGAGAGGGCGACGGGCCATCGCCATCCGACTGGCCCGGACGACGCTGGGATTCGCCGGCGGCGATGTTCCCAGCCCGTTGCCGGTTGTTCCGCGGCTACGCCTGGTGACGGCAGGGCCGTCCGCAGTCCCGTCGCCAGCGTCAGTCCCGGTTCCGGTGCGGTTGCTCACGCCGTTACCGACTCCCTTGCCGTTCCCGACTCCAGCGCGGTTGCCGACACCGTTGGTCGCGCCGTTGCCGGCGCGGCCGGTCCGGTCTGCCCTGTTTCGTTCCGGCGGGATGGGTCGGGGCCTAGTCATTCGTGGATCCGTTTCCTGCGTTGCCTTGTGCCAGTGCAGCAGTCGCGCGCGGTTGAGGTTCTCGGAGGTCGATGATCCCGGCCGCCGCACCCGGCAGCAGGCTCGACCAGAGCTGGACGTAGCGTTGCCGCTGATGGGGCCAGCTCAGTCCTTCGTCGATCCGCTTGCGTCCGACGCGGCCCATGTCGGCCATTCGTTCGGGGTCGTCGAGCAGCTGATCCAGGCAGGCAGCAAGGCCGACAGGATCGCCGGTCGCCGAGTAGACGGCGGCCTCCCCCGCCGACACCCTCGTCTCGAGGAGATCGTGGGCAACGACCGGCAAGCCGAACGCCATATACTCGAGCGTCTTGTTCATCGTCGACTTGTCGTTCAGTGGGCCGGGAGGATCCGCGCTCAATCCGACGTCGGCCGTCGACAACCACGTGAAGGCCGCCTCGTCCGGGATCCAGCCGGTGAAGGTCACGTACTCCTCGACCCCGAGCTGACGAGCAAGCGCCCGCAGATCGTCGAGGACTTCGCCCTTGCCGATGAACACCACACCACAGTCGGTACGACCACGCCCGTGCACGAGCTCGGCGACGGATCGGACCGCCTCGTCGACACCGTCCTGGGGACCCATGTTCCCCATCCACACGGCGAGGAACCTCCGCCCTCCTTTGAGCGCAGGATCCGGAGTACCCGGACGCATCGTCTCGGGGTCCGGCCCATTGCGAACCACGACCACGTGCTCGGGCCGCAACGAGCCCCGCTCGATGGCCGCGCTCCGGTAGGAGTCGTTGGTGGCGATCACCCGATCGGCGACCCGGTAGGTGGCCCGTTCACACCACACCAGGAGTCGATGCAGGAGGCCGCGCCGGCCGAAGCGGGTCTCGAACAACTCGGGGCTGAGGTCGTGCTGATCGAAGACGAAGCGCGCACCCCAGCGCTTGGCCAACAGGCCGTGGGGAAAGAAGATGTCGGGCGGGTTGCAGGCCTGGAGCCCGTCGATGGGTCGCTCGCGGTGAATGGCCCACAGGATGCGAAGCATCTGCACCCACGCAACCGAGTACTCCCAGAGGAAGCCGATGGCACCGCTGCGTTCGGGAGGGGCGACGAAGGTCCGGATCTCGATGCCGTCGACGGTCTGACGTGCGGCTCCGTTGCGGTCGCGGGGACAGACAGCGATCACGTCGACACCGGCGTCGCGCAACGCGACGGCCTCGCGCCACACCCTCCGGTCGCGGGCAATGGGCAGGTTCTCCAGCAGGATCACGACGAGGGGCTTGGTCACCACGCCACCCCCACATAGGACTGCTCGGTCAGAGCGTCTGGTAGCAATCCCCGAGCACCTCCGGCGAGGTCGACGATCCGGCGCGCACCGTGGCCCGCTTCGACCTCGGCCAGCGCCTCTAGCGCATCGGAGTGGGTCGTGCCGACGACGCAGGTATCCGCGCCGCGTACGGCGTCGGCCGCGCTCGACACCAGCAGACGAGCCAGGTGGGGCAGGCTCGACTCGATGTAGGCCCGATTGCCTCCGACCAGGCGATCGGGCCGCAGGTCGGGATCCCAGATGCGCAAGGCCACGCCCTTGCCGATGAGCGTCTCGGCCAGGCGCACGTAGGGACTCTCCCGAAGATCGTCGGTGCCCGTCTTGAAGGCCAGACCCAGCAGGCAGACCACGTCCGGCGCCGATTCGAGTACCAGATCGATGGCGTGACGGAGGTGCTGATCGTTGGAAGGAAGCACGCTGCTGAGCAGCGGCAGGTCGAGATCGAGTACCCGTCCGCGGTGGACCATGGCCCGCAGGTCCTTCGGAAGGCAGCTCCCGCCGAACGCGAACCCCGGCCGGAGGTACGCGGGCGAGATGTTGAGCTGCTGATCGGTGCAGAACACCTTCATGGTCTCCTCGGCGTCGGCTCCCGACGAGCGGGCGAACCGGCCGATCTCATTGGCGAACGCCACCTTCACCGCGTGGAAGGCGTTGCACGCGTACTTGATGGTCTCGGCCGTGCGGACGTCGACCAGGTGCAACGGCCGATCGAGGAAGCCGAAGAGCTGCCCGACCGCGTCGGCGGCGAGGGGGTCACCGACACCGACGACCGTGAATGGTGGGTCGAAGAAGTCGGCGACCGCGGTGGTCTCTCGCAGGAACTCCGGGCACATGGCAACCCCGAAGTCGGCCCCGGCCACCAGGCCCGAGGACTGCTCGAGGATCGGGACGAGCACCTCCTGCACCGTGCCGGGCAGCATCGTCGAACGGAACACCACCGTCTGGGTCCGCTGCGCACGGGCCAGGTGGTGGCCGATGCCCTCGGCGACACGCTCGACGAAGGTCGTGTCGAGCGAACCGTTCGCCCGTGACGGTGTGCCGACGCAGACGAGGTGCAGCTCGGGGTCGAGATCGGCGGTGTCGTCGGCATCGACGCCCCGCAGCCGCCCCGAACCAACGACGCGGTGCACGATCTCCTCGAGGCCCGGTTCGATGACGGGTGGGCGGCCCTGATTGAGTTGGGCGACCTTCGCCGACTCGACGTCGACGCCGTAGACCTGGTGGCCAGCGTCGGCGAGGCAGGCCGAGGTGACCGAGCCCACGTAGCCCAGGCCGTAGACCGACACCTTCAGGGGTGTCATGGGTGCCTCAGATCGATGGTCGGATCGAGCGACAGCACCTCGGTGACGCTGTCGATCACGCGGGTGATTCGGTCGTCGCTGAGATGGGGAAACATGGGGAGCGAGACGATGCGGCCCGCGGCTCGTTCGACCACCGGTAGGTAGCCGGGCGTGTAGTCGGCGAACGCCGGCTGACGATGACACGGCGTTGGATAGTGAATCGAGGTTCCGATCTCCCGCTGCGCCAATTGGTGCTGGAACCACGCCCGATCATTGACCTGGGCCACCATGAGGTGGACGGCCGAGAGGGCATCGTGGCGTTGGGCGACGAACTCGATGGGCAACCCGGTCAGGCGTTCCCGGTACTGGGCCGCGATGGCCCGACGTCGAGCGTTCTCCTCCAGGAGGCGGGGCAGCTTCGCCAGCAAGAACGCGGCTTGGAGCCCGTCGAGGCGGCTGTTTCGACCGATCTCGACGTGGTCGTGGTGACCCCGACCGCGGCCGTGGTTGGCCAGCACGCGCACCCGTTCGGCGAGCACCGGGTCGTTGGTGGTGATGGCGCCACCGTCACCGAGCGCGCCGAGGTTCTTGCCCGGATAGAAGCTGAAGGTGGCCGCGACACCCAGGCTGCCCACCCGCCGACCGTGCAGCTCGGCGCCATGGGCCTGGGCCGCGTCCTCGATGATCGGGATCCCCAGTCGATCGGTGACCGAGCGCAGACCGACGACGTCCACCGGCTGTCCGTACAGGTGGACCGCCATGACCGCGGCCGTTCGGGGACCAATGGCGGCACGGACGTTGTCCGCCTGGAGCAAGAGGGTTCCCGGGTCGACGTCGACGAAGCAGGGAGTCGCGCCGACGGCGACGACGGCCGATGCGGTGGCAACGAAGGTGTTGGCCGGGACGATCACCTCGTCGCCGGGTCCGATGTCGAGGGCCCGCAGCACCAGCTCGATGGCGTCGGTTCCGTTGGCGACGCCGATGGCGTTCTCGACCGAGCAGAAGTCGGCCCAGATCGCCTCGAACCGCTCGACCATCGGTCCGCCGATGAACGCGCTCGACCGGAGGACCTCGTCGAGACCGATGTGAAACGCCTCGGTCAGGTCGAGGTGCAACAAGTCGAGCGCGTAGAACGGCACCGAGTCGTCGATGACCTGCAGCTCGTCCTGGGCGCTCATGACCCGGCCTGCACGAGCGAGGCGTTGGCAATGCCTGTGCGTCCATCGACGGCGGTGAGGTCGATCTCGGGCACGATGTCGACCGGTCGACCCAGGCGCAGCGACTGCTCGGCCGCTTCGAGCACGCGGACGACGGCGAGCCCCGATCGCCCGTCGGACTGGGGTCGCTCGCCCGAGAGGATCGCGTGGACGAAATGGCGATCCTCGACCAACAACGGTTCCTCGAAGGGAATGTAGGGCGACTCGATTCCTCCGTGGCGGTAGGAAATCGGCGGCATGCCCCGCACCGGATCGTCGGACCCCTCGCTCGACAGATGCATGGCCACTCCCTTGTCGAAGATACGGATGCGCTCGTCGACCTCGACGTCGTTGTAGACGGCCATCTTCGAGCTCCCGACGACGGTGACCCGCCGGACCTTGCACGGATCGAGCCAACTGACGTGGATCTGGGTCGAGATGTTCAAGGCGTCGTAGTCGAGCCGCAGGTAGGCAACGTCCTCATGACGCTGGTGGACGTGGGCCTGGGCCCACGCGGTCACCCGGTTCGGTTGGGCCCCGAGGACGAAGTTGAGAATCGACACGTCGTGGGGCGCCAGATCCCAGATGACGTTGACGTCACCTTGATACAGCCCAAGGTTCAGGCGGGCGGTGTCGATGTGGTAGATCCGACCCAGCTCACCGCCCTGGACGAGCTCACGCAGCTTCCACACGGCGGCGTTGTACTCGAAGGTGTGTCCGCTCATGAGCACCAGGCCGGCCGCGTCGGCGACGTCGATCAGCTGGAGGGCTTCGGCGCTCGTCGTGGCCAATGGCTTCTCGGCCAGCACGTGACATCCGGCCCGAAGCGCGGCGAGCGCCAAGGGAGCATGGGTCAGCGGTGGCGTGGCGATCACCAGGGCGTCGAGTTCGTCGATGGCCTGGTCGAAGGATCGCATGGTCGACACGTGGGCGTGGGCCTCGGTGATGCCGTCGAGAATCGCCTGATCCCGATCGACGGCGACCACCCGACTGACGCCCTTCACCGATTGCAGCACGCGAACGTGCTTGGACCCCCAGTAGCCGCAGCCCACGACACCGATGCTCAAGCCGTCGCCGGCCCCACCGCTGCTGATCGAACCCGCTTCACCCATGTTCCCGCCTTCATTCGAACGAGACGTTCGTCTGCTCGGTCCCTCCGAACGCTGCTGAAGGTAGGACACCGCCCGTTTCCGGAGGATCACGCCATCACCACAACTGAGTTCGTCGGCTGTAGCGGTTCCGTCAAGCGGCGAGCGCGATGCGCGTCACAACGACGTCTCGTCGCCGTCAGCATTCGCACACGATCTACCTACAGTGCTCGCTCGACCGCCTACCGAGTTGACGCCGCAAACCAACGCCCGGTACCTTCAGCTTCGTCGAAGGGGCGCCTCGACGGCGGAGTGCAAGTGCGGAATTGGGCGGGACCACGGAGGGTGGGGTCATGCTTGACGGAGACTACGGAGGAAGCAGGCTCAGCCTGCTTCCGTCCTTCTCGATCCGGTCAAATGGGAAAGAAGTCCAGGTAGGAGGCACTGCGGCCAAGGCCCTGGTGTACGTGGCGCTGCAGGACCAAGCGGTCGACCGCAGCGTGGCCGCCGGGGTGCTCTGGCCCTACGTGCGTGACGCACGCGCGGCCGCCAACTTACGGACCACGTTGTGGAGAATCACCCAGGCCACCGGGTCGGCCGTGCTCGACGTGCACGGAACGAGCTTGCGCATCGATCCGACCGTCGCCGTCGACCTCCACCACGCTGTAGGCGAGGCGCGACGCATCGTCGGCGGAATTCGTGACGTTCGTGAGATGCGCGACGAAGTGGTGCAGAGCACCATCAGTCTGCTGATGACCGATCTTCTCACCAATTGGTACGACGACTGGTTGATGGTCCACAAAGAACGTTGGCGCCAGCTCCGGCTGCACGCCCTCGACGCCATGGGCATGCAGCTGACCCAGGTCGGTCGTTGCGCGCTCGCGGTCGACGCAGCCACCGCTTCGGTCGACGCCGAACCACTGCGCGAGAGCGGCTACCGGTGCCTGATGCAGGCTCACCTGGCCCAGGGCAACGTGAGCGAGGCGGTTCGAACCCATCGGCGGTACACCGAGCTGTTGGACAAGGAACTCGGCATCCGGCCTTCGCATCACATGACCGAGCTGCTCAGCGAGGCCATCGGGGTCTGAGATGCTGTACCCCCGACTCCTCGAGGTCGCCTCGCGACTGGTGGTCGAGCCGGTGCTGGGCGAGCACTACTGCAGTCGCGCTCGATCGATCGCCCGATGGTGGAACGAGCCCGACGACCGGCGCGAGCACTGGCGGGCCGACCGGTTGGCCGACATCCTGGCCTACGCAGCACGCCACGTCCCGGCCTATCGGGACCTACCCGCCGATGGGAGGGCAACGCTCGACCAGCTGCCGATCATCGACAAGCAGGCCATCATCGGCGACGAGCGCTCGTACCTGTCCGACGAACACGAGTCGATTCCTGCGGTGGAGAAGCACACCGGCGGCTCGACCGGTGATCCCTGGAACTATCCGCTCGACCGGGCCGCCTGGGCCGAGTCGTATGCAACCCAGATCTACCGATACCGTCAGCTGGGCGTCGATTACGGCGAGCGCCGGGTGTTGCTCGGGTTCCCGGCGTCGCTCGGCCTGCAGCGCCTCAACTGGCAGAAACAGCTGCGGCTGACCGCCGAACGAGTGGACGTGTCGTTGTGCGGCTTCGACGTCGGCCCGGTGGCCAGCCTCGATCGGGCCGAACGGGCATGCGCCAAGGAGGCCTCGATGTGGTACGGGTACGCCTCGACCATCGCCGCGATGGCCGCCGCCGTCCTCGACTCGGGGCGGTCGATGCGAGGACCCCGCCTCGTCGTCACCATGGCCGAGCCGCTGTGGCCCAACTGGCAGGCGGACATCCATGAAGCGTTCGGCTCCAAGGTGGTCGAGGAGTACGGGTGCAACGACGGCGGGATCATGTCGTATCGCTGCGACTCGGGGAACTTGCACCTCGCCGACCACCAGTCGATCGTGGAGGTGGTGGACGACGACGGCCGCCCGTGTGCCCCCGGGGTCGACGGTCGGATCGTCATGACCAACCTGCACGCCAGACACCTCCCCTTTCTGCGCTACACCGCCGGTGACCGGGGGGCGTTGGGCCCCGATGCGTGCCCGTGCGGGCTACCGGGGAGAACCCTGGCCCGTGTCGCCGGACGCACCGGTGACCTCATCCGCCTCCCCGACGGCAGCGAGCTGGTGCCGGCCACCTTCTTCAATCCGTTCAACGAGGTGGCCGCGGTCCGCCGCTGGCAGATGGTGCAGCCCGATCCCGGTCGGCTGGTCATTCGCATCGAACCCAGATCGGCCTGGCTCGCCGCCGACGAGGCCAAGATCCGAGACTGGGTCGAGGCCCAGACCCGTCACCAGCTCGACGTTCGGATCACCACCGACGAGGAGTTCGAGCTGACCAACGGCGGCAAACACAAGATGATCGTGCGAGCGTTCTGAACGCGACACAGTCAGTCGACCGGAGCTGAGCGGGCCTACTCGATCTCGGACGGACGGGCGTCGGACCGGCCGGCATTGGGTAGGCCGGCATTGGGTAGGCCGGCATTGGGTAGGCCGGCATTGGGTAGGCCGGCATTGGGTAGGCCGGCAGTGGGGACAGGGACTTCGAACAGTCGGACGCAGTGTTCCTCCAGTTCGCTACGGTGCGAACCGAGGACGGCGGTGACCTGCTCGAGCAGCGCTCCGAAGCCGGCCGGGTCCGAGGCAGCGGCCGCTTCGGCGACCTTCCGTAGCCCGTCGGCGACGGCCTGCCGAGCCTCGGCCGCGAAGGGATTGGCGTGCTGAATGTCGTGATACACGTGGGCATCCCCGGCGCCAAGCCTGGCAGCGAGCGACAGCATCGTCCGGTGGGGCGGGGTGAGCGCGGGCCAGAGTCGATCGAGGTCGTGCCCCAGGGCGGACATGGCCAGCCCGAACGCCAGGACCGATGCGTGGGTGGCGGCCTGGATGGACGCCATGCATCGGTCGTGTTCGGTTGGCCCCATGACGACGAGTTCGGCTCCCCAGCGGCCCATGAGGTCGCAGAACCACTCGCTTCGCGGACCGTCCTGGATCGACACCACGGCGACGCCTCGGCCCGCGAATCCGAGGGCGGGAGCGAACATGGGGTTGATGCTGAGCACTTCGGGGTGCGGTCGGGTCGTGTCGAGGTGAACGGCGATCTGGGAGAACCAGCCCGTCTTGACCGACAACGTGTCGACGATCAGCGCTCCCGAGTGCACTGAGCCAAAGACCGTGGCCGCCGCCCGTTCGGCCACTGCCTCCGGGAGGGCCAAGATGACGACCTCGGCCCCAGCCAGCGCTGCGAGCAGCTCGGGCCCAGGGACCTCGATGTCAGACTCGATCCAGCGCAGCGAAGTCGGCTTGCCAGGCGCCGGCCCGGAGGCCCGTCGGACGGGAAGATCGACGACCGTCAGCGCAACGTCGGGTTGTCGGTCGAGGAGGCCGACGAGCAGCGTTCCCATGGCGCCGGCGCCGCCGACGACGAGGACCGAGATCACGACGAACGACGGGGATGGGCCGCGGCGACGATCTCGTCCTCGACCCGGCACATCTCGTCGATGATCAGCTGGTAGAGCCGCTTCACGAACGTGGGGTCGAGCCCGACGACCGCGCCTGCTGTGGCGTTGCGATCGAGCACCTGATCCACTCGACCGTGTTGCATGACCGGGATGTCGTGTTCGGCCTTGTACTGCCCGACCCTTCGGCCGATCTCGATCCGGCGTCCGAGCACTTCGATCAGGGTGTGATCGAGCACGTCCAGTTCGGAGCGGAACTGGCCCAGTCCCTCGGCCGGATCGGCGGCCTGCCCGCCGGCCTCGGTGGTCGGTGTCGACGGGGTGCTCATCGGACAGTGCTCATCGGACAGTGCTCATCGGACAGTGCTCATCGGACAGTGCTCATCGGACAGTGCTCATCGGACCCGCGGTGGCCGCCGGCAGCGTGGCCAGGTTGGTCTCGCCCAGGGTGGAAACGAGCGCCTTCGCCTTCAGCAACATCTCGGCCAGCTCCTCCTCGGGGTCGGACAAGTCGACGATAGCTCCGCCGACGCCGACGGTCACGTCCCGTTCGGTGGCGACGATGGTGCGGATCACGATGCTGAGATCGGTGGCACCGCTCAGGCCGAAGAACCCGATCGAACCCGAGTACACGCCCCTCGGGCCGGCCTCGAGCCGATCGATGATCTCCATCGTCCGCTTCTTGGGCGCTCCCGTCATCGACCCTCCGGGGAAGGCGCTGCGGACCGCGTCCACAGCGGACACGCCTCGACGGAGTCGGCCTCGGACGGTGCTGACGAGTTGGTGGACCGTGGCGTAACTCTCGACTGCGAACAGACGTGACACGTGGACCGAGCCGATCTCGGCCAGCTCGCCGATGTCGTTGCGGAGCAGGTCGACGATCATGAGGTTCTCCGACCGGTCCTTCTCGTTGGTCCGCAGATCCTGATAGAGGTCCTCGTCCTCCTCGGGTGTCAGCCCGCGCTTCCGGGTGCCCTTGATCGGCTTGGATTCGACTTGGCCGTTGGCGTCGACGGTCAGGAACCGCTCGGGGGAAGAGCTGAGCACCGCGACATCGGGGAAGTTCAGGTAGGTGGCGTACGGCGCCGGGTTGCGCTCCCGCAATGCGCGATAGGTGTTGAGCGGATCGATGGTCACCTTCTGGGTGATCATGTTGGTGAGGCAGATCTCGTAGGACTCGCCGTGCTTGATCTCGCGCTTGCAGTCGGCGATCAGCTCGAGGTACCGCTCGGGCGGATGGCGGAACTCCTGCTCGACCGGTAAGGGGTGCAACGTCCGGCTCCACTGTGGCGCGGGCGGTAGATCGACGATGCGGTTGTAGGTCTCGTCGATCCACTGCATTGCTCGTTCAGTGTGGTCGATGTCGTCGATGCAGACCAGGTAGGCGACGGCCTCCTCGTGGTCGAAGGCGATGAGGCGGTCGGCGAACACGAATCCCGCGTCCGGTGTCGGCGACTTGTGGGCGTTGGTGGCGCCACAGTCAGCCTTGAGCTCGTAGCCGAGATAGCCCGCGTAGCCGGCGTTGAAGTCGAACGGCAGCCCCTCGGTGACGACGTGCCGCTCGGCCAGCATGCGGTCGAGATAGTCGAAGATCGACTCGTCGAAGGACTCGATGCGGTCGCCGTGGGCGACGGTGACCCGCCGCTCGTTGACGTCGTAGTTGACGAACTCGGCGTGGGGACCGGTGGCGTCGCCCATGTAGGAGAAACGGGAGAAGCCGCGAACCAGAGCGGAGTCGAGCCAGAACGACGGGCGGGACTCGCCGTAGAGGTGGACGAAGACCCGATCGGCGTCGATTGGGCGGGGAATCCGGCGGGTGAAGACCTGGAGGGGTCGGCCATGGATCATGGGTCGGTCGGCGACGGTGAGATCGATGACGACGTCGGACGAAGTGACCTCGGGCGGCCGGTAGCGCTGGACCAGCGGCTTGGAGTCGACGGCCATCTCGGCCTTGCGGCGCTCGGTGATGTTGCGGAAGTTGGAGAGGATCCGCTGGCCGTACTCGGTGCAGATCGACTCGGGATGGAACTGGACTCCGAAGATCGGCCGCGTGCGATGCCGGACCCCCATCAAGATGCCGTCGTCGGTCCAGGCGTTGGCCTCGAGTTCGACCGGAAGTCTGGTCGCGTGGAGGGAGTGGTAGCGAATGGCGACGAACGGCGAGGGAATTCCCTCGAGGACACCGGTGCCGTCGTGGTGGACCTCGCTCGGCCGGCCGTGCATCACCTGGGCGGCGTAGTCGACCCGTCCGCCGAGCAGGTGGCAGATGCCCTGGTGTCCGAGGCAGACGCCGAGGATCGGGACATCGGCGTTGAGGATGGCGTCAGCGCACACGCCGAAGTCGCGCTCCACCTCGGGACGGCCCGGGCCGGGTGAGATGACAATGTTGTCGAAGTCGAGCCCTGACAGCTCATCCCAGGTCGCTTCGTCGTTGCGAACGACGAGGGGAGGTGTCCCGCTGACCTCGCTGATCAGCTGGAACAGGTTGAACGTGAACGAGTCGTAATTGTCGAGCAACAGTGTCCGCACGGTGGTATCCCTCCTCCGCCGACGCCAACCGGGCCGGCGAAGCCGAACGTACAAGGGGTCGTCGGAGCCGTCGATGGCCTTGACGGACTCCGAACAAGAGCGTGTCGCTCGGGTGTCGTACCAGCGGCGAGCGAGAGACGGTTGTTCGACGCCGGCGTGACGCTCCCGTGACGAATGGTCCCGCGAAAGGCGCGGCACCGTCGCACAACAGAGCGTTTTGCAAGCCTGCGCCACGTCAGCCTCGTTCTGCAAGCTCCACGTCTCCTATGGGGGACGTGGAGCTTGCAGAACGAGGGGTGGGGGGCTGTGCCTTGCGGATGACCGAGAGTCGGACGAGCAGCGATCATGCGCTCGGGCGGTCGGCGGTCAGGCGGTGAGTTCGACGAGCGCGGCGATGACTCGCTCGTGCTGGGGGTCGGTCATGGCCGACGCCGACGGCAGACAGATGCCGCGCTGGAACAAGTCGTCGGACACTCCCCCACCGATCATCTCGCAGTCGGCGAACACCGGCTGCTGGTGCATCGGCTTCCAGAACGGTCGAGCCTCGATGCCTCGTTGGTTGAGGGCGATGCACAGCGCCATCGGGTCGTGTCGGGTCTCGACGGCGTCGGCTGCTGCGAGGGCGGGCAGCAACGCGACGCTGAGCCAGTTGTTGGGACGCTCGGTGACGCCGGCGGGGGCCCACTCGAGGTGCGGCAACCGTTCCCGGTACACGGCGTTGATCTCGGACCGGCGCTTGACCTTGTCCTCGAGCCCGACGAGCTGCGCCCGGCCGACGGCGGCCAGGAGGTTCGACATCCGGAAGTTGTACCCGATCTCGAGGTGCTCGTACCACAGTTCGTTCTCTCGGGCCTGGGAGGCCAGCCACCGGGCCTTGGCCACCTGCTCGGGATCACCGATCAGCGCTCCGCCGCCGCTGGTGGTCATGATCTTGTTGCCGTTGAAGCTGTAGACCCCCATGACGCCGAAGGTGCCGGCGTGCTGCCCACCCTCACACAGCGACCCCAGGGCCTCGGCCGCGTCCTCGACGATCGGGACACCGAACTGAGCACACAGCGGCACGAGGTCGGCGTAGTTGGGAACGAAACCGTAGAGGTCGACCGGCATCACCGCCGCAGGCAGACGATCGGCCGCCGCCCGCTGCTCGAGGAACGATCGTAGGGCGACGGGATCGAGACACCAGGTGTCGGTGGCCGAGTCGCAGAACACCGGTTTGGCCCCGGCATGGACCGCAGCGAACGCCGAGGCCGCGAACGTCGCCGACTGCACGACCACCTCGTCCCCCGGCTTGACTCCGACCAATTGGAGAGCGAGCTGGAGACCGGCCGTGCCCGAGGAAAGCCCGGCGCAGGCCTGCCCACCGACATAGTCGCGAAGTTCGTCCTCGAACGCATTGAGTTCGGGCCCGAGGGGCGCGATCCAGCCCGAGTCGAAGGCTCGCAGCAGGGCCTCGCGCTCCAGATCCGAAACGTCGGGGTACGACAGGAGGATGCGTTCCTGCGGGGCGTCGTTGGCGTTGGGGGCGGGGCTCATGGCGGGACCTTGGGTGTAGAGGCGCGGTGGGTAGAAAGTGACCGAGGTTCGTTGGTTCAGTCGAGGTCTCGGAGGTACTGGAAGGACCCGAGGCCGGTGGCCTTGCTCAGATTGCCGTAGTCGAGCGCCTCCACGAGCTCGATCTGGTCGGCATCCATCGGGTCACCACTGGTGTGCATGATGCGATCGTGCTCACGCCGCACCGCAACCTCATTGCCGCCGAGAAGGATCTCGTGCAGCTTCTCGCCCGGCCGCAGACCGGTGAACTCGATGCGGGTTCCCGGTCGGGTGTGGGCGATGAGGCGCTCGGCCATGTCGACGATACGGACAGGCTCGCCCATGTCGAGGATCATGATCTCGCCGGTCTTGCCGATGGCGCCAGCCTCCATGACCAGGCGAGTGGCCTCGGGGATGGTCATGAAGTAGCGCGTGACCTCGGGGTCGGTGACGGTCACCGGACCACCGGCGTCGATCTGGGCCCGGAACGTCGGCAGCACCGAACCGCGGGAACCCAACACGTTGCCGAAGCGAACCGACACGTACTTCCCGGCCCCCTCGCGGTCGGCGAACGAGGCGGTGAAGCGCTCGGCCAGTTGCTTGGTGAGACCAAGGGTGTTGCACGGGTCGGCGGCCTTGTCGGTGCTGACGTTCACGAACGTCGACACGTCGTGCAGGTGCGCGGCCCGCAACACGTTGTAGGTGCCGAGTGCGTTGGTCTTGAGGCCTTCGTCGGGGTTCTGCTCGAGCAGGGTGACGTGCTTGAGCGCAGCGGCGTGGAAGACAACCTCGGGCTTGCGCTTGGCCATGATCTCTTCGAGCCGGAGGCGATCGCGGATGTCGGCAACGACCAGGTTCTCGTCGTCGAGCAGCGCCCGGCCCTCGATGGAGAGCTGTAGCGAATGCAGGGCGTTCTCGTCACGGTCGAGCATGATCAGTTCGGACGGGGCGAACTTGTGGAGCTGACGGCAGAGTTCGGAGCCGATGGAGCCGCCGGCCCCGGTGACCAGGACCCGGCGGCCGGTGATGTAGTTGGCCACCCGGTCGATGTCGATCTGCACTTCGTCCCGGCCCAGCAGGTCCTGCTCGCTGAGCGGACGAATGTCGCCGACGCCGACGAACAGACCCATCATGTCCGACGCAGGGGGCAGCACCCGGACTTCGAGCCCGGCTTCACGGCCGAGGTCGTACATCTCACCGATGAGTCGTGAGCCGGCCGACGGGATGGCGACCAGCAGCAGGTCGGCGCCGGTACGAGCCGCGACCGACACGAGATCGTGGCGGGTGCCTTCGACCTCGACGCCGTAGAGCGACCGGTGACGCTTGGTCGGGTTGTCGTCCAGCAGCGCCACGGGCGCATAGCCCGATCGGGCGTCGCGGATCATCGAGCGGACGATCTGCTCGCCACCTTCGCCGGCACCGAACACGATGACCCGGCGGGCCGTCGGCGACAACGGGGCCAGGAAGTTGTCGAGCCGGCGACGCCACACCAGTCGGGGCGCCACCATGAGGAACAGCGAGAGCAGGTTGCCGCCGACGAAGGCCGAGGCGCTCATGACTTCGGGCTCGACCGAGAGCCCGACCGCAGTGGCAGCCACGGCGGCGCCGAGCCACGAGGCGGCGAGGTCGGTCAGTTCTTGCACCGACGCGATGACCCATCGGCCCAGGTACAACTTCGACAACAGTCCCCCGGCCACCTGCATGAGTGCGGCGGCGGCGACGGTGAGAACCAGATTGGAAATGTCGACGAACGAGTTCTCGAACGACGCCAACAGCATCGCCATGAAGGACAGGCCAAGGATCCAAGCGGCGACATCGATGGCACCGAGCACGAGTCCTCGGGACTGGCTCAGGAGATCCTGAGCGAAGGTCTCGTACTCGTCGTCTGGTAACGGCGTCGCCGCCGTATTGGTCCGCCGAATGATCACTTCGTCCGTCTCCTTGTGGGGTGTCGCCACCCCTCCGCCTTGTTGTCCGGCCGAGCCACCCGAACGCACGTCCGGTGCTCGCCCCCCGTTCCCCCGCCCGTCTTGCTGGGATCCGGTCGTCACAGTACCCGCTCCGGCGACCGGCGTCTGCCTTGGTCGGTAGTGGTCTGCGGGCATGCCCCGATTGTTCCCCTGGCGCCTCCCGGCGACAAGCTTCCTCGATGGGCTATTTCACCCCTCCGGGTGACATCACCGCACACGGTGAGCACCGGCCGCCGTCCCCGCATGTCAGTTCTGGTCCTCGGGTAGTCGCTCATGGAGCGAGTGCCAGAAGCCCAATCGGGGCGCCGCGCTGAGGATCATGTTGCGGACCCGCAGCGACGTGTCGGTGATCTGGTACTCGGCCGGCACCGAGGGGCTCTGCGCCGGATCCGACATCCGGGCATGCACCGCCGTGAGCACGTGCTTGGCCTTCAGGCCGGCAAGGATGATCGACCCGGCATCGAGGGCCTCGGGACGCTCGATGGAGTCGCGGAGGGTCACGGCCCGGAACCCCAGCATGGAGGATTCCTCGGCGATGGTCCCGGAGTCCGACAGCACACACGCGGCGTCCATCTGAAGGCGCAGGTAGTCGCTGAACCCGAAGGGCGGATGGAATCGGACACCGTCGAGCGCCTCGGTTCCGCCCGGTAGCGCTTGGAGCCGGTTGCGGGTGCGGGGGTGCAACGACACGACGACCTCGTACCCGAACTCGGTGTGCAGGGCCACGAGGGTCTCGAGCAGGTCCTGGAGACGCGCCGGGTGATCGACGTTCTCCTCCCGATGGGCGGAGATGACGAAGAACGTCCCGGGCTCGAGGCCGAGATCAGCAGTCGCCGTCGACGCGGCGATCTTGGGCGCCTGGTGATCGAGCACCTCACGCATCGGCGATCCGGTGACGTAGACCTCACGGTGTGACTTGCCTTCGGCCAGAAGATGGCGACGGGCGTTCTCGGTGTAGACGAGGTTGATGTCGCTGACGTGGTCGACGATCTTGCGGTTGACCTCTTCGGGCACGTTCTGGTCGAAGGATCGATTACCCGCCTCCATGTGGAAGGTCGGGATGTGCATTCGCTTGGCGATGATGGCGGCGAGGGCCGAGTTGGTGTCGCCGAGCACCAGCAAGGCGTCCGGCTTCTCCTTGACGAACACCTCTTCGGATTTGGCGATGATGTCGCCGTAGGCCCGACCGACGGACTCCCGTGACACCTCGAGGAAGTAATCGGGCTCTCGAACCTCGAGGTCCTCGAAGAAGACCCCGTTCAGCTCGTAGTCGTAGTTCTGCCCGGTGTGGACCAGCACGTGCTCCATGCCGGGGGTCGACTCGATGCAGGCCATGACCCGGCTGAGACGGATGATCTCGGGTCGGGTGCCGAGGACGGTGCAAACGCGCATCAGGTCAGGCTCCTGCGGTCGGAGCGGGCTCGACCGGCTCCGGGTAGGTGTCGGGATTGGCCGGATCGAAATGATCAGCGGCCCAGAAGAAGGTGAGCATCTCGCCATCACCGGTGTTGGTGATGTTGTGGGTGCACAGGGGCGGCATGTCGATGGCGACCGGCTCGGTGCCGGTCACGTCGAAGGTGTGGACCTCGTCGGTGAGCAGGCGCCGAATGCGGATGCGGGCCTGACCCGCGATGACCAGGAACCGCTCGATCTTGTCGACGTGGAAGTGATCGCCACGGGTGATGCCCGGAACCGAAGCCGAGATGGACGACTGGCCGAGGCCGTCGTTGCGCATGAGCTCGGCGAAGAAACCGCGCGGGTCGGCATGGCGGGTGATGGGGAACGACCGGGTGCCGTTTGCGAACAACTGGGACCTGAGCAGGTTGAACATTTGCTGTTCGAAGCGGTCGGCGAACGCAGGCACCGTGCCCTGGCCGACGTAGCGCCGGTGGTAGCTCTCGAGCATGGCCTTGGCCTCGCTGACCAGGATCTTGCGGCCGTCGAGACGGGACTGGCGGACACCCGGACCCGACGCGACAGCGTCGAGTTCGGCCAGCAGTCCGATCGAGGTGTCCTGGGTGTGGAGCAGTTCGAGGGTGGCGTCGTTGTCGATCCGGGGGGTCTCCCCCACCGCCAGCTGGTAGCCGAAGGTGGTGACCGCCGAGTTGTAGAACGGCACACCGAACTCGCCGAACAAATGCGGCAGCAACACGTCGGCGAAGCCGCCACCGATGCTCGATTGCGTGGCGGCCAACGTGGCTGCGGCCTTGGCCTTGGCATCACCGTAGGGTCCGCCGTCGAGGGCCTTGATCGAGTTGGCGTAGACCACGGGGCGCGGACCGTTGGGGCCAACCGACGCCGTCGAGAGCGCCGCCGCGAGCGATGAGGCCAGGAAGTCGTTCCCGGCCACGACCTCGGCGTCGCTCGATGCCCGGTTGACACCGGCAAGGTGCACGACGGCGTCGCTCTGTTCGACGAACGCCGCCAGTGCGCCGGGGTCGGCGAAGGTGTCGCGGTCGGCGAGCAGCGGCTGGGGGTAGCCGGCCAACAGCAGCCGGCAACGCAGGTGCCAGCCAAGGAAGCCGTTGGCTCCGGTGACCCCGATGCGCGGCAGTGAGGTGTCGAGCGTTCCCGTCACGCCATGCCTCCGGCATCACGCCAGCGGGCGATGGCTTCGTGCATCTCGGGCAGCTGGAGCAACAGTTCCTTGGTGCCCTCGACGTCGAGACGTTCGGTGTTGTGCGAGTGGTAATCCTCGGACGACTCCAGACGGGCGTCCTCGTCGCCTTCGCTGAAGTACTGGGCGTAGTCGAGGCCACGGTTGTCCATGCGGAGCCTCCAGTAGTCGCCCATGTCCTCGGCCTGGCGGAGTTCCTCGATCGTGGCCAAGGTCTCGTACAGCTTCTCGCCGTGCCGGACACCGATCACGTCGATTGGGGTGTTGGAACCCATGAGCTGACTCACGGCCTCCGCCAGGTCGGCGACGGTTGACGCCGGCGCCTTGCGGATGAAGATGTCACCCGGCTCGGCGTGGTGGAAGGCGTGCTCGACCAGTTCGACCGCCACCTCCAACGGCAGGAGGAAGCGGGTCATGGCAGGATCGGTGATGGTCAGCGACTTCTTCTGCATGATCTGATCGACGAACAGCGGCACGACCGAGCCGCGGCTGTACAACACGTTGCCGTACCGCACCGCCGACACGACCGTGGAATCGGCCGAACGGCGGGCGCTCGACTGGGCCACCTTCTCCATGAGGGCCTTGGACATTCCCATGGCGTTCACCGGCATGACGGCCTTGTCGGTCGAGAGGCACACGACCGACTTCACCTTCGCCTGCTGCGCGGCCTCGATGACGTTGGCCGAGCCGATGACGTTCGTCCAGACTGCCTGGAGCGGGAAGAACTCGCATGACGGCACCTGCTTGAGCGCGGCCGCGTGGAAGATCAGATCGACGCCGCCCATCACATGATCGACGCTCTGACGATCGCGGACGTCACCAATGTGGAACTCGAGGCGCGGATCGCTGTAGTCGACCCGCATGAAATGCTGCTTGGCCTCGTCCCGGCTGAAGATCTTGATGCGGCCCACGCCGCGCTCCAGAAGGCGGGTGGCCATCTTCTTGCCGAACGAGCCGGTGCCGCCGGTGATCAAGACGGTCTTGCCTGCGTAGGAGTCGGCTAGGTCTTGGCCTTCGACTGGATTTGCGTTGGTCATGGGTGCGTTACCGCCACGTTTCGGAGGGTTCTGGGAGGTGTCGTCGCTTGGCTTCGACCTGGAGTTCGGGCAACCTTCAGGCAACCAGCGAACCGGTTACCAGGGAATCAGCGACTGCACCCATTCCTGGTGGGCGCAATTGCTCAACTGTCGGCCCAACGACCGGCCCAACGACCGGCCCATTCTTGATCACATCAACCCTTTTCGGCGGAAACAGCGCCAAGCTGAGAAGAAACCGGCCCCAAAACCGCGAGGGAACCATCCCGCTCATGCCATACGCCAGTGACCTCAACCGACTCACGTCCGATCCCGGACTGGCTGCAACGTCGGCGGCCCTTCACGGGACCCCGTTCTACTTCGTGAGCGAACAGCGCCTGCTCGACAACATTGCGCACCTACGCGAAGGCGTGCGGGCCCACTATCCCGACACCGTGGTGAGTTACTCGGTGAAGAGCAACAACCTTGCGGCCTTCGTGCGGGCCTGCATCACCAACGGCGTTCCGGTTGAGGTCGTCAGCCGAGCCGAGTACGACTACGTCGCCGCGTTGGGTGCCGACCTGACCACCACCATCTACAACGGTCCCGCCAAAAGTGCGGCCGACATGGTCTTCGCCATCGAGCGCGGGTCGTTCGTCAACGTCGACTCCCTCGAGGAACTCCGCCAACTGGCCTCGCTCGGCGTCTCGGCTCCCGTCGGCGTTCGCGTCCCCGCGACCCTCGCCTCGGGGAAAGGCAGCCGCTTCGGCATCGACCTCTCCGACCCTGACACGCTGGCCGAGGCCCGCGAGCTCGTCGCCCAGCTCACCGTCACCGGGCTGCACATCCACCACTCGAGCCATCGCGACGCCGAGAGCTACGGCCATCGCCTCCAGCAGCTCCTGGACGCCGCCGAGCTGCTCGGCATCACCGACCTGCGCACGCTCGATCTCGGCGGGGGCTTCTCCAGCCCCCTTCCGCCCGAACTTCGCGATGTGATCACCTACGAGACCGCCAGCTACGACGAATACGGCGAGATCCTCGGTCGACGCGCCGCCGAGCTGCTGGGAACCGACGGCCCCCAGCTCGTGCTCGAGCCCGGCATCGGCGTGTTGGCCAACTGCGCCACCTACGTCACCCGGGTCACCTCGATCAAACACAACGGTGGCTGTACCTTCGCCGTCGTCGACGGCAGCATCTTCGAGGTCAACCCGATGCGTTCGTCGGTCAACCCGCCGATGCACCGGCTGGGCGGCGAAGCGGGCGCGAGCACCGGTGCCGGTCCGGCCCAGGTGGTCGGGGCCACGTGCATGGAGATCGATGTCCTTGGCGAGCTGCCCGAGGTTCCGGCGGTGGGCGATCTACTCTCGATCGAGAACATCGGTTCCTACACCATCTCGCTCGCTCCCGACTTCATCATCCCCCGCTCCCCCGTCGTCAGCGCCGACACGGGGGAACTGGTACGACCTCGTTCGTCCATCAGCGCGGTGGGCGTTGGTCCTCAGGCTGCGGGAGTTGCGGCCGATAGACCTTCGACCTTCTAGGTCCGGCACACTCGCCACCGCGGTCCAACGAACACGAAAGATCTCTCCGGATGACCTCCTCCTCGACCTCGTCACGCTGGCTGTTCTCCACCATTGGCCGGCGCGGCTACGCGGCCGACTTCTTCAAGGAGGCCGACCCCGACGTCTACATTCTCGGGACGGGCAACAGCCCGCACGCCGCCGGGCTCCGCGACTGCGACGAGGTCAAACTCCTGCCCGCGATCTCCGACCCGTCGTACAAGGATGCGGTCCTCCAGACGGTGCAGGACGAACGCATCGAGCACATCCTCACCTTCTCCGATCTCGACGTCGTCGTCCTGGCCGAGATCAGGGACGAATTGACGACCCTGGGGGCCACGTGCTGGTTCCCCGGCGAGTACCTCGCCCGCCTTGCCCAGGACAAGCTTCGCACCTCGGAATGGGCCATCGCCAACGAGATGCCGACCGGCAAGGCCAGCATGGACCTGGCCGACTTCCCCGCAGACACCCCGCTCATCATCAAGCCCCGCTTCGGTTCCAGCAGCATCGGGCTGGCCTTCCCGAAGGACCACGAGACCGCGGCCAAGATCGCAGCGAACACCCCCGACGCCATGTTCCAACGGCGCATCTACGGCACCGAGTTCAACCTCGAGATCCTGGGCGACCAGGACGGCCATCCGATCCGTTGTTCGGTCTGGCGAAAGTTCTCCTCCCGCGTCGGCGAGACCGATCTCAGCCGTTCGATTCGACGCGACGACCTCATCGAACTGGCGTGGGAGCTCGGTTCGAAGTTGGCCCTGATCGGCCCGAACGACGTCGATCTCATCGTCAACGAGGACGGCGCTCACCTCATCGAGGTCAACACCCGCTTCGGCGGCGGGTACCCCGTCTCTCACTTCGCCGGCGCCCAGTTCCCCCATGCTCTGCTGGCACTCGCCCGCGGCGAAACCGTCGCCCAGGAGGCAACGTTCGAAGACGGCATCTGGATGATGAAGGCCACCAAACCCTTCGGCGGAACCGACGCCGAGATGGCCGCGATGCTCGGCGGCTCGCTGGCCGAGCACTTCCCTGTATGAGGCAGCCCTGTATGAGCCAGCCCTGTATGAGCCAGCCCCGTATGAGCCAGCCGTACATGAGTCCCGAACGACGCCCGACTCGTAGGTGGAAGCGGGCATTCGATGTCGTCGCGTCGGCGTCGGCGCTGGTCGTGCTCAGCCCGGTCATCGGCGTCACGGCGCTGCTGGTTCGAACCAAGCTCGGCAGCCCCGTCCTCTTTCGCCAGGAACGACCTGGTCTCGACGGCAAGCCCTTCCTGATGATGAAGTTCCGCTCGATGCTCGATGCCTACGACGAACACGGTGAGCCACTCCCCGACGAGGACCGCATCACCGCGTTCGGCACCGCGCTGCGCAAGACCAGCCTCGACGAACTCCCCGAGCTGATCAACGTGCTGACGGGCGACATGAGCATCGTCGGGCCCCGACCGCTCCTGATGCAGTATCTGCCGCTATACAACGAGTTCCAGTACCGACGGCACGAGGTGCGTCCCGGTGTCACCGGGCTGGCCCAGGTGAGCGGACGCAACGATTGCACCTGGGACGAGAAGTTCGCCTACGACGTCGAGTACGTCGACAACTGCTCACCGCTCCTCGACCTGCGGATCATCACACGGACGATCAAGGAAGTCCTGACCGGCAGCGGCGTCGACGCCGACGGTGTGGCGGTCGGCACCGAGTACTTCCTCGGCAGCCCCGAGTCCGACCCTTCCGACCCCGACCCCGACACCGCCGAACCCGACGCCGCCAAGACGATCTGATCATGCGTATCTGCTTCCTCACCCAGTGGTTCGACCCCGAACCCAGCCCCATCAGCGGTCTCGGTCTGGTCCGGTACCTGCGCGATCAGGGTCACGAGGTCCACGTCGTCACCACGTTCCCCAACTACCCCGGCGGCAAGATCTACCCGGGGTACAAGAACCGGCCCCGCACCGTCGAGCACCTGGAGCCCGGCATCACCATCACCCGCACGGCGGTGCTCCCCAGCCACGACACCAGTGCCCTCAAGCGAGTGCTCACCTATCTGAGTTTCGCGACGACTGCCGCTGTCCTCGGCCTCCCGCGGGGAGCGCACTTCGACGTCATCTACGCCTATCAGGGCCAGGCCACCATCGGCATTCCGACCCTCGTCGCCAAGCGTCGCTATCGGGCGCCGGCGCTCCTGCATGTCCAGGACTTCTGGCCCGACACGGTGACCAAGTCCGGCTTCCTGCCCAAGAAAATCGAGCGGTTCGTCGACAGCCCGCTGCGGTGGCTCTGCCGGGCCATGTACGCCCGGATGGACTGCACCATCGGCCTGTCGCCCGGCATGACCGACCTCTTGAAGGCCAACCGCGCCGATCCGGCGATGGCGTCCACGGTCTACAACTGGGCCGAGGAGGAGTTGTTCCTCCCCGAGACCTGGGAGGCCACCCCGGAGGATGGCGTCGTGTCCGTGCTCTACGCCGGCAACATCGGACCCTTCCAACGGCTCGACATCGCCGTCCGCGCCGCCGTCCTGGCCGCCGAACGAGCCCCCCAGCTCCGCCTCGACATTGTCGGAGGCGGCCCCGATGAGCCCAACGTCCGTGCCCTGATCGACCAACTCGGCGCGGACAACGTGACCCTGCTCGGCTTCCAGCCTTACGAGTCGATGCCGAAGATGAACCACGAAGCCGACGCGCTGCTGGTCTGCCTGGACGATCACGAGTTCTTCAACGGCATCGTCCCCTCGAAGGTGCAAGTGGGCCTCGCCGCCGGCCGGCCCATGATCGGTGCACTTGCGGGCGATGCCCGCAACCTGCTCGACCAGTCCCACGGCGCCATCACCTGCGCGCCGGGCAACGTCGAAGCGCTGGCTGACGCATTCGTGGCCCTGGTCGAGGCCGACGCCGACGGTCGAGCGACCATGGGCCGCAACGGCCGGGACTTCTACCAACAGGAGCTTTCCTTCGCCGCCGGTGCCCACGCCATCGAACGAGCCATGCTCGGTCTGACCCAGCGGCCCTGACCGGTCGGGGCGGCACGGGCGGCTCTGGGTGATGTGCCCATCTTCGGGAGATGAGATCGCGGTACCTTCAGATGACGTGTCCCCCGCCCGCCGATCGACGCTGTCGACCACCACCCGATCGCTCGTGAGCGCCCGGGTTCTCGGCGTGATCGTGTTCGGCTTCATCGTGTTCGCCGTTGCGCAGATGGTCGCCGCCCGGGCGGGCAACCGGGCCGAGGTCGTGATGATCCTGGACCAAGACCGCGTGGAGTGGCCCTATCACGACAGCATTCGCCAGGACGCCATCGGACGACTCGAAACATCCGAGGCGTCCGCGGCGCTGCTGGTCGATCTCGCCGGCGACCGAGCGACGATCGAGGCCGACCTGCTGTCGGGCCAGAGTCACTTCTCCTTCACCGTCGACAGCGCCGACGTCGACCGCTCGGTCGCGGCCGCCGACGCCCTAGCCGCATGGTTGGCCGAGGTCAGCATGACGGACCGATCCGAGCGCCTCGCCGAGGAGGTCGAGTCGTTGGTCGATCGGGAAGTTGCGCTGCAGGACGAACTGGAAGACCAGACCGAATTGGCAGGCCGGGGACCCTCGGCCGACTGGTCGCCAGAGCGGGTCCTGGCCGCGGCACGATTCGACCAGTTGGCCCGCCAGCTGGCCGAGACCGAACGGGAACGTCGCGCGGCCCAAGCAACGCTCGAGTCACTCCGACCCCAGCTCCGCCCTGCGGGCCCGGCGCAGCCCCTCGGCCGTCCGCTCTCGCCGCTCGCCACCGGCCTCGCCGGGGCGGCGGCCGCGCTCGGAGCGCTGGCGTTCCTGCGGCCGGACGACCAGTGAGCACTCGTCGAGCCCTGGTCATCACCGCGCTGCTGGCGTTGTGCATCGCTGTCTGGGAGATCGATCCCCGTTGGATCACCGAGCACGACCCGGAACTCACCACCCTCGAACAGAGTGAAGCCAACAAGAACGCCCTCGGCGGATCACAACGCATCGCCTGGCTTGCCGCGCCGGTCACCGCCCTGCTCGGGGCAGCCACGATCGGTACCAAGGCCAGCCCCACCGAGGCGTCCGGACCGGGGCTTCGGGTGCCGTGGCACGAACGCAACTGGATCGGGGCATGGGTTGCGTGGAGTGTGGTGGGGGCGATGTTCAGCCCCTCCCCGGCGAGGTCGTTGATCTTCACCGCGAGCTTTGCCGTCGTCGCCCTCGCGGCCCGTCGGCTCACCTGCCATCGACCCCGGTTCACCGCTGCGGCGATGATTGCTGGTCTCGTCACCTTCGTCATGGTCTCACTCGCCACCCGAGTGCTGGGCTACAGCTCGGTCAGCGTGCGTTCCGGGCGGCTCACGATGCTCTCCCTCGAGGCCAACCAGTTCGGCCGGATGGCCAGCTTCGGCGCCTTTGCCGGCCTCTATCTCGCCGTCACTGCGCGGCACCTCGTGGTCCGCGTCGCCGGGGCGACGGCAGCGGCGGCTGCGTTGGCCGCAGTGGCAATGACGGGGAGCCGCACCGGTTTCCTGGCGACGTCAGTTGCCCTCCTCGTGCTGTTGTTGGTGTTCCGGAACCGGACGGTCGTGGTGGTGCTCGGTGCCGCCGGGCTCGTCGCCGCCGTGCTTTTGTCGGTGACCAACGTCGGGCAGAGCGCGCTCGGCTCGCTGACGCGCGACTCCAACGCCGGCAATGGTGCGATCGACACCCTCACCGGCCGGACCGAGATCTGGCCAGTGGTGGTGGACGCCATCGGGGAACATCCGCTGTCGGGTCACGGCTTCGGCGTCGACACCCTCATCCTCAGCCCCCGGAGTGTCCAGATCAACTTCGTCGTCGAGCACGCCCACAACGCGCTGCTCCACCTGCTGCTCACAACCGGGGCGGTCGGGACCCTTCTGTTCCTGCTCGCATTGGCTGCCGCGGTCCGTCGGGCTCCAGCGAGCACCCGGCCCTGGCTCGCCGTGATCGTGACCTATCTGCTCATCGCCGGGGTGGCCGAGGCCCTCTTCCGCAACCCCGACATCACCCTGGTCGGTGTCGTCTTCGCCCTGACCCTCGCCGCCGGATCCTCGGGGACCAGCCCCGGACCTTCCGCCAACGCCCTCGGAGCCCTGTGATCACCGAAGCGACGCCCACCGGTACTGCGCCGACGGACATGAAACGCCATGTCATTCGAGGCCTGCTGCAGGTCGGTCTGGCCACGCTGTTCATCCGGGGCGGCAGTCTCATCGCCCAGTTCGTCACCGGTGCGCTGCTCACCGAGACGGACTTCGGTCTCTTCGCCATCACTCTGTTCTTCTCGACCGTCGCGGTCAGTGCCCTCAGCGCCCTGCGGCCGTTGCTCATCGAGCGGCTCACGCGGGGTGATTCGGTGGACGAGCTCTGGCGAGCCGGCCTCTACCTGGTCACCGCGTTCGCGGTGGCGACCATGGCGCTCTCGGGACCGATCTCGTCCTGGCTCGACAAACCCGACGCCCAGCCGGTGCTCTTGGCCCTGGCTCCGACCATCCCCCTCCAGTTCGCCATGCTCATCGGCTCGGCCCGACTCGCGGCGCAGCTTCGTTTCAAAGAGAGTTCCCGCATCTTCGCCGCCTCGGCGACGGCCCGCTACGGATCCACCATCGTCTTCGCCCTCCTCGGCTTCGGCGCCTTTTCCCTCGTCCTGCCGATCTTCGTCGAGGTACTGGTCGAAGGTGTCCTACTCTGGAAGGCCACAGGCCGGCCGCCGGCCCTTCGGGGCGAGATCCGCGGTCTCCGCTCCCGATACGGGTCGGCGTTGCCGTGGCTGGCCCTCACGGCCATCGCGCTCGCCGCTTCGCTGAGCGGCGACTACCTGGCGATTGGGCCGTTCGAATCAACGGTCGTGGTCGGCCTCTACTTCTTTGCCTATTCCCTGTCTGCGGCATTGACGCAACCATTCACCATGGTCGCAACCAACGTCCTGGTGCCGTCGTTCGCGTCGGTCAAGGACAACGACCGTCTGCAGACCTCCTACCTCCATGCTGTCTCCCTCCTCCTCGTCGCAACCGGCATCACCTTCAGCGGCGTCGCCCTCCTGGGCGGCAACGTCGTCGACCTCGTCTGGAACGGCAAGTGGAACGAGTCCATCGTCGCCATGGCACTCATCTCGGCCGGCACCCCGTTCCGGATCCTCCAACCCACCTGCTTCTCGCTGCTCCAGAGTCAAGGCCTCTGGAAGCACCACAGTCTGCTCATCACCGTCAACGGCATCCTGGCCGTTGGGAGCGCCGCGTTGGGAGCCATGGTCGGCGGCCTGTTCGAGATCGGGCTGTTCGTCGGCATCGCCGGCGGCCTGTCGGGCCTGCTGTCGGCCGTCGTCGCTGGTTCGAGGGTCGGTATTCCTGCCCCGACGACCCTGTGGCATCTGGCACGGGGGTGCGCCCCTGCGACCGCCGGCCTCGCCGCGGCCTATGGCCTTCTACCTGGGTATCTGCTGCCGATCGGCCAGAGCGTCGGCCGTGCGCTCCTGTTCACCGTGGTCGCTTTGGTGCTCACGGTCCTGCTCTTCAAGAAACCGCTAGCGGAGGTTGCTGCAAGTGTCCGTCGTCGAGACTCCTAGAATCGATTCGTACCCCGAAGAGTTGCCCGCCTCCGACGGCGCGCAGCACGCTGCGGACCGGAGCCGCAGCTCAACCATGACCGTCCCCGCCACATCGATGCCTGCATACTCCCTTGCGGTCACCATCGGCATCCCCGTCTACAACGGCGAGAAATACATCGTCGAGACCCTCGACTCGGTACTGGCGCAGACCCACGAGGCCCTCGAGATCGTCATCGCCGACAATGCCTCGACCGACGGCACCCAGGCGATCCTTCGCCACTACGAAACGCTCGATCCCCGCATCCGGGTCATCTACAACCAGGTCAACGTCGGCGCCGCCGGCAACTACAACCTCGTCCTGCACGAGGCCACCAGCGAGTTCTTCGCCTGGCTCTCGGCCGACGACGTGCTCGAGCCGACGTTCATCGAACGCAACCTTCAGCTCCTGCTCGACCATCCGGACGCGGTGGGTTCCTACGCCGACGCCAAACGCATCGACCAGTTCGGGGCCGACTGCGGCGACTACCGCGAGGCCATGTCCGGCATGCAGCTGTCGTCGCCGAAGCCGGGCGTTCGCTTCTCGAGCGCGGTGCTCGGTTTTCCGGCCATCGTGTTGTTCGGCGTCTACCGTCGAGCTGCGATGCTCGACACGCCCGGCCACGGTGCCTTCATCGGCGGCGACCGGGTGTTCGTCTCGGAGATGGCGCTGAAGGGCCGCATCATGCGGGCCGACGAACTGCTGTTCCGCCGCCGGGTGCATGCCGAGGCCTACTCGGCCCTGTTGAACAAACAGGCCAGGGCCAAGTGGTTCGCCGGCGACGAGGCCAAGGCCGGGTTCGCCGACCTCAACCGGATCAAGCAGCATCACGCCGCGCTGGTCCGCTCGTCCCCCGACGCGGCCACGAGGGCTCGTGGCCTGGTCACCCTCGTCGCCGGTTTCCCGATCGTGCTGGCCAAGGCCCGCGCCGTCGGCGCCGTCGAACGCATCCTGGCACTGTTCGGCCGGGAAATGGACCACAGCAGCTACGCCAGCTGACCGTTCGGCCCTGGTAGGCTACTTGCGGTTTTGGGGATCACCCGGACGGCGCGGTGGTGCGGTCGGGGCCTTGGGCGGCGGCGACTTGGGTGCCGTCGGTTTGGCCGGCCGCTGCCCCTTGGTACTCGATGAGGCAGTACTGGACTCACCAGTGTTCGATGCACCACTGTTCGACGAGCCACTGTTCGACGAGCCACTGTTCGATGAGCCAGTGTTCGTTGAGCCCGTGTTCGACGACGGCGACATGGGGGCGGCTGGCCGCTCGGACGTCGGGTACTTCGCTGCCGACCCGTTGGCCTTGGCGGCGTCGTAGGGAACGGCGTCGGGACGGGTCTCGCGCCGCGGTGCGGCGTCGCCGGAACCGTTCGAGCCCGGGCGGCTCACCTTGGGCGGCAGCTGAGGTCCGGAGTCCCGAGCACCGGGCATGGCCGGCGCACGGGTCGGCTCCGTGCGGCTGGGCTCGGTGCGGCTGGGCTCGGTGCGGCTCGGTGCGGGGCTGAGGGGTTCAGGGTTCCGGGGCTCGGGTCGGGGCTCGGTCCCGGTGAGCGACTTGGGCGCCGACGCACGGGAACCGCTGTTCACGGGCAGGCGCCAGACGGCAGTGGGGTGGGCCACCCCTTCCTGACGCCGCTCGTCGCCCTTGCCGTATCCGTAGTAGCTGGTGGACTCGGGCTTGACACCGACCAGAACCAGTGCGATCGACCGGGCGCCGGAATTGCGAAGGCTTTGGATCGCAGCGGACAGCTCGGACCGCCGGGTCGACCCAAGTCGCACCATCAGGATCGTGAGATCGCTGGCGCCGGCCAGGCCGCGGGAGTCCGAGACGGGCAACACCGGAGCAGCGTCGACCACGGTGAGCACCTCGTCGGAGATGGCACGCAATCGATCGATGAGCTGCATCGACCCCATGAAGTCGGCCGGGTTGCCGTGGTGCGTGCCCGCAGGCACCATCGAGAAGTTGCCGTCCTGCTCCTCGAAGCGCACCGCCACTGACTGCAGCGGACGCTTGTCGATGACCATGTCGGTGAGACCAGGGGCCAACTCGACGCCGAAATGCTGATGCGCGACCGGCTTGCGAAGATCGCCGTCGATCAGGACGACCGGCTCGTCGAGGCCGGCGAGGGCCCAGGCGAAGTTCGAGGTGAAGGTGGTCTTGCCCTCCGAAGGGTTGGCGCTGGTGACCACGACGAGGCGGACACCCTGCTCCATCGTGAGGAAGCGCAGCGACGTCCGGACCTGGTAGATCGCTTCGGAGAAGCTCGAGTGCGGGGCGGCGAGCACTGTGACCTCGCGTCGTTTGCGCACCGAAGGGTCGTACGGGATCGACCCGAGGATCGGCAGGCTGCCGAACGCCCGCTCGACCTCGCCCGGCTCGCGCAGTCGATCGTTGCGATTCTCCAAGGTCACTGCGGCCAAGAGGCCGATGATGAGACCGATGATCTCGCCCACGATCAGGGCCCGCGTGCCGGCGTTGGGCAGCGGATCGGGATCGGGCACCGCGCTGGTAGTGACCTGCGCGATTCCCGAACCTGCCAGGCTCTGGCTGATCTTCAGCCGTGACAGGTTCTCGGTCTGGGCGGTCTCCTGGTTGTCGATGAAGGTCAGCTGTGGCCCGAGGCCGGCCTCGAGGGTGGCCCGCTTGGCCTCCAACGGCGGTCGCTGCGGGCTGTCCTCGGCCAACCCCGCGATCTGGACGATCACCGCGTCGAGCTCCTGACGGGCGACGGCCCGATCGTTGCGAAGCTGTTCCAGGTCCTGGGTGATGGTGGCGATGGTGCTGTCGTACCCCGCGACCGCGTTGGCACGACGCTGCTCCACGTAGATGGTGGCGTAACTGTTGGCCAGATCGGCTGCGCCCTGGGAGGTGTCGGCCCGAGCGGTGAAGGTCAGAAGGTCGGCCTCGGTGTCGGCGGCCACCTCGACGTCGAGGTCATCGAGGTTGTCGGGGGCGTCAGCACCGAGCGTGGCGCTGACCGCGGTCAGCACTGCGTCGCCCTTGGCGAAGCGCACCTCGTTGGCCAGGAAGTTGGGGTCGTTCGAGTTGTTTCCGCCCTGCTCGAATCCCTGTTGTGCCTCAGACGCCGCAATCACGACACGCGCCGAGGCCTCGTACTCTGCGCCCCCGCGTCCCAACGCCAGCCAGGTCCCGATGCCGATGACCACCATTGGGACCACAACCGCCCACGGGTGGAACCGAGCGGCCTGGACGTAGTCCGCAATGCTCAGGTCGTTGTTTTTCCTACGGTCGGCCATCGGATTCCTCTCCAAGATGTGCCCCGGTCAACGCCGGCTGCTCCATCGACCCTTCGTGAGGGTCAGGGTTTGTATTTGTCCTGTCGGCCGATTCGGCCTCGATCGTTAGTTCCGAACCAGCGGGCGCCAGATCGATCCGGGTGATGTTCTGGTTCCTGAACGCTGCGAACAGTCCGAACAGAATGACGACGAACACCCGGTTGCCGTTGACGTCCGAGCTGAACTGCGCAGTCACGAACCAGAACAACAGCAACGCGAACGGTAGCGGCCCGACGAAGCGAAGGTTCTTCCACAGCCGGTAGGTGACGAAGGCGAAGAGGAGAGCGAAACAGAAGGCCGCGACGACTCCGGCTTCGACCGCCAGCTCGAGGAAGAAATTGTGAGGGTATTCGGCGGTGCCCTGCAGCAGGCCCTGAGCAGAGAAGTTGCCCCAGCCGACGCCCTCGGGCCAGATCTTGATGCCGTACAGTGCCAGGTCCCACAACGCCGATCGCCCACCGGCGCCTTCGTCGTTGCCGGACGACGTCAACCGGTCGGCCGATTCGGCGAGCACCACATTGCCAAGGCCGCCGATCAGCGCCAGCGCCACCGCAGTCGCGGCGACGGCGAGGCGACCACGGAGCGCCCGATACCCGAATGCGGTGAGCGTCACGGCAATGATGAGCGCGAGGAGCGGGCCACGGGAGGCGGCGCCCAGGAGCACACCGAGACCCAACAGCGCGAGCACGTACTGCAACACACGAGGCACGTACTGCACACGCCCGAGGACGGTGACCAGCACCACCGTGCCGCCGAGTCGACCGGCCGCGATGGGGTTGAGCGATGCGCCCGTGTCGGAACCGCGCAACCCGATGTCGACGCCCGAAACGAGTTCGAACACCGCTACGCCCACACCGAGCGCGGCCAGCACGTACACACCGAGCCAGAACGCGTCGAGATCCGACGGTTTGCGGGTGAAGTAGCTCACGAACAGCACGAGCGGCAGCAACACGGTGAACAGACCACTGACCTTTCCGGTGGCGTACTCATGGTCACCGGCGAACAAGAACCCCGGGGCAGCCGCCACGAGAGCAACGGCCACGGTCACCAGCGCTCGCGTCAGACCCTCGCCCCGTGGCGCCAGGAAGAGAAAACACAACAAGGCAACACCGATGGCCGCCGTGGGGAGAAAGGTCAGCGGCCCGAAGTACTCGAGGCCGTTGCCGACGTGACCCGAGACGGTCACGAGGCCCGCAGCGAACAAACCGACGGAACGCAGCGACACGTTGACCCCGAGCCGGGGTCGGACCACGTCGTCGACGTCGACCAACGCACCGCGAAGTTGGCCACCGACCGCGCGAAACGGCTTTTCGAAATGTACGGGCAGATGCGGGCTCACGTCGGCTGCTTCCCGACCGGACCGGGGGCCCCGTCCAAACCAGGGGCCCCGTCCAAACCGCCGGCCCCGTCCAAACCGGGGGCACCGTCCAAACCGCTCCGCCGGTTGCTGAACGCGCCGTTGAATTCCCAACGCTCGATCGCCTCGCGGTGGCGCGAGAGCTGCTCCTTCGTGGAGAAACGGTCCCGCAACACCCGAGCGGGAACACCGCCGACGATGACACCCTCGGGCACGTCGCGGGTCACCACACTGCCGGCAGCGACGATGGAGAAATCCCCGATGGTGACCCCGACCATCACCTTGGCTCCGTGACCGATCCAACAATCGCGGCCGATAGCTGTCGGGCGGAGCGGGTCCCGCCCTGCGAATTGCATGGGGACACCGATCTCGTCCATCCGATGGTCGGCGCCCACGATGGCGACCTCGGCGGCCAGCATGGTCCACTTGCCGACGGTCACACCCGCCTCGACGGTGCACCCGGGACCGATGAAGACGTACTCCTCGGTGACGAGGTCCGGGGCGAGGTAGCAGCCAGGAGCGAGGAACGAGGTTCGGTGCACCCCCGGCGTTCCGTACCGGGCGCGATTCACTCCACTGCGAACCTCGCGGATTCGTCGATACAACGAACCCGATCGATCGATGCGGAGAGAAGGAATCATCGGGGGAAGGCTATTGGCTCGGGGGTTCGTGGCCCAGGCGGCGAGAACCGACCTGGGTAGTGCTTCTCACTGACTGGCTCTTGTTCCTTGATCGGCCGAAGGTGGCCGATCCTGAGCTGCTCGTACCATCACCCATCTCACACCCGACGAGCAGGGAGAGACCGATTCGTGCCCGGACAGCAAAAGTTCAGCTGCAGGTTTTGCCGCTGCTGCCGATCATAGGGCAGTGATGAGTTCCAAGGCCGGACCCCCGCGCATCGCGATCGTGTACCACTTCCTGCCCCACTATCGGCAAGGGGTCTTCGAAGCGTTGGCCGCAGCACCGGGGTACGACGTGACCTTCATCACCGGTCACAGTCGACCAGGCCAGGAGGGCGTCCTCGAAGCCCACGGGCTGTCGCCGGTCGAGGTGGAGAACTGCTGGGTGCGCGGCACCTTCCTGTGGCAAAAAGGTCTCCTCGCCCATCTGCGTCGTGAACGCTACGACGCGGTGATCTTCCTCGGCAACTGGATGTGGGCGACAACGTGGATCGGTGCGCTGCTCACCCGCGTCCGACGCGGAGGTGTCCTGTACTGGACCCACGGCTGGACCGAACCAGAGTCCAACCTGCAGGGCAGACTGCGTCGAGCCTTCTACCGCACGGGTCACAAGCTCCTGCTCTACGGACAACGCGCCGCCGACATCGGTCAGGGCTACGGATGGAAGCCCGAGGATGTGGTCGTCATCGGCAACTCGCTTCCGCTGCCTCCGACCGACCACGAGTCGGCCCCCTGGTCTGCCGACGGCTTCGCCGAACCCGACCTCCCGCTCGTCATCTGGATCTCGCGTCTCATCGAGGAGAAGCGCGCCGATCTCCTCATCGAGGCCGCAGCTCAGGCCGATCGCCGCGGCGTGCCGTTCAACGTGGTGTTCGTCGGCGCCGGCCCCGACGAGCCGAAGGCCCAGGAACAGGCCCGACGACAAGCGCCGGGCCGAGTGGTCTTCCTCGGCGCGGTCCATGACGACGCCCAGCTCAGCGCCCTGTTCGCCCGCGGGTCGGTGACGGCGGTTCCCGATTACGGTGGACTCTCCATCCCCCACTCGCTCATTCACGGAGTCCCCGTCGTGGTCAATGACGAGGCCGGCGCCAACGGCCCCGAATACGAATACGTGCGCGCCGGTGTCAACGGCTCCGTCTTTCCTCGCGGCGACGTCGCCGCTCTGACCGACGCGCTGCTGCACTGGTGCACCAACCCGCTTGCGGGCGCCGCTCGGGACGCGGTCGTCGCTCAGGCCCGGGACGACGCGTCGCCTACGGCCAATGCCCAACGCATCCTCGACGCAGTTTCGGCCACGCTTACCTCGTTGCGGTCACGCTGAGCCCATGCGTGTCCCCGTCCGTCCTCCTGCCGCGCATCTGGCCACCCCACGCCTGGCCACCCCACGCCTGGCCACCCCACGCCTGGCCACCCCACGCCTGGCCACCCCACGCGTGGCAGCCGTTGCCGCCCTGCTGCTCCTGTTGGGCGCCTGCACATCGGGCAGCGATTCGTCGGGAGGCGAACCGGCAGACCTCAGCACGAGCACCCCGACCGGCGACGGCACCGACGAGTCGGCGTCCGATGACCCGGAGGGGTCCGATCCGTCGGAGGATGCACCGTCGATCACGGTAGTGACCGGGGCGTCCGGCTACTCGAACCAGTCGCCCGACTACTTCGGCAACCCGATCTGGGCGACCGGTCCGGCCAACGTCCCCGTTGACGCCGACACCGATCTGGCCATCCGCTTCGCCGCCCGGCAGACCGGGAGCATCCTGCGAGCATCGTTCAACATCAAATTCGACTTCGAACGGTCCGGCTATCACGGCGGCGACTGCGGCCAACTCGAGGCGACGCTGCGGTCCGACAGCGCCGGCGTCCCCAGCGAGGACGTGCTGGGTCGAATGGTCTTCGACGACCCGTGCCAGGGAGCGGGAGACATCGGACACCTGGTCGACGCGGCCTTCGACGCCCCCGTCGAGGTGACGGGTGGCGAGGTGTACCACCTCGTGTTCAGCAACCTCGACCCCGACCCCGCCAACTTCGTTTCCATCAACCTGCTCAACTGGCCCGACGACCGTGGTCCGGCCTACCAATTGGCGACCGGCGACGGTGTACTGGCGGTGCAGGCGCGCGGTTCGGTCTATTGGAGCGGCGACGACAGCGGTGGGTGGGGCCAGAGCGAGGTGTTGGAATCCCTCTATCCGGCCTTCGAACTGCACTACGACAACGACGTCAGCCAGGGCGTTTCCTACATCGGCGCGCGGTTCGGCTCGGAGGTGACCCTGGCTCCCGGGGCGACCACGCGCATCCGCCAGACGTTCACCCCGACGACCGACGTGACCGTCCCCACGGCCTGGTTCCGCGGTGTCGAGTTCACACCGGGAACCACCCTCGATCTGCGGATCGCCCGGCTGGACGCGCCGGCCTCGCTCGATGACGGCATCACCATCTACCGCGGCAGTCTGGCCGCGCCGGCGGGATCCGACGCCTGGTTCGGGGGCCCACTGGCCGCCGAACTCACGTTCCGGGCCGGCGTCACCTACTCGGCCGAAGCCGTCGCCACGGCCGGATCCATGATCCTCCGGCCGCTCTACCAGGCCGAACACAACGAGTGGCTCAGCAGCGAGCAATCCGACTGGGCCAACTCGACGGTCGAAGTCACCGACGCAGGCGGCGTCTGGGGGGTCTACGTCGGCAGTATCCCCCACAACCTCTCGCTGTACTTCGATCGTTCGCCCACGCCGACCGAGACCGACTCCGGACAGGACGACGAGACCGGCGAGGGCGCGGCGGCGCTGCGCCAGGGGCCGACCGTCGCCGTCTACGGCGACAGCCTCGTCGGCGAGGCCGACTTCGACGCCGCCCTCGACGCTTCGCTGGACGCCCGGTCGTTCACCCTGGTCGGCAAGGACAACGAGGCCGGCCGTTCCGCGGTGGCGCTGCCGGCGGCGATCGACGCCAACCCGTTGGTCGCCGACGTCTACGTCATCAACATCGGGATCAACGGCGAGGAGACCGGACCGGACTT
>JAOXNN020207374.1:0-19924 GCA_028571205.2 Hydropsyche betteni | reverse complement strand
GTGTGCTGCTGCGGACTCCTCATTCTTCTTCGTCTTTCTGACTCTGGGCATACTTTATATATAAATATAATAATCCTTGTCGGACTCATATTTTTAATGTGGCTCGTTGGCTAGTCAAAATTTGAGACCTGGTTTGGGTGCCAGATAGCAGGAGAATTTACTGGGTGATTAGAGATGGGTTTCGTTTAATTTATTGTCCTAATGTATCGAGGATATTTATGGTATTGTGTCGTGTAAGGATACTAGGGCCAGGCAACAGAAATAACAACGGGATTTGAGAGTGGGTGTTTTGGATGAGGGTTTGTATTTGCAAATAAATTTAACTACGAAATTTAAACAGATTATGAATATAAATAATCTGCGGCCTCCAGTTATTGTCGACGCCCCAAAACAGCAGTTAACTAACCCGGCACACTTGGGACAGTGCTTCCACTGGTTGGCTAGGCAACATATCCATTTAGACATGGTGTATCTGCCGGGACGAAGTGATTTGGAATAGCTGGGTGTGTTATCAACAACTGATAGTCCATTTTAATATTAGATTGAAATTAGTAAATCAAATGTCAGAGGGTAAATATCTGTGAGCGGGGTACAACTCTGCTGTTAGTGAGTGAGATATTAGTGGTTGCTGTTATCATTGAATTTTTGTAGGGGTAGAGTTTCAGATGGCATTATTTTATTTCTTTGGTTAGCCGAAGTTAACAGCATTTTGAGAGCAGATAAGGAATATCGATCGTTAGCAACAAACAAAATTAGGTCGAACAAATTTACTTTTAATAGCTTAATCAAGGCTAGAGTAATGCAATCTTTGTCAACTCTCACAAAGCTCAATATGTATTCAACAATAGTTTTCAGCTCAGGCTCTCTCTGATTCCTTTGTTGACAACTTGAAATGATAAATCTCATAGACGTTTCATTAAATATTTTTGTAAATGAGGTCATAACTTTGAGGGTAGTATCCAAATTAGTCCCTTATCGTCCAAGTTTACATCCTTCTTCTTCTTGAACACTTTATCGGCAGTCTGAGCCAACTGCAATCTCTTATTCGTATGTAATAAATAGTTCAATAAATAACTAGACGAATAATGAGCATTATGCGAGCTACTATATTTATCGTTTGTTTAAAACCAGAATCTTCAAGATATGATAAATGACACATTATCGAACATCCATGATCTTAATCCCCTATTAAAATTGACAGCATCAAATCTAAATGCAGAATCACTCGTAGAAGTATCGTTTATTTAGGTTTGATAATTCATGCTTTAAAATCGCTTCATTTACTTACCTTAACAGGATCTAGTTGGCCTTTAGTCGCTGAGATACTCGGGAGTTCTTTCCGATTTATGCTTGCAGATTCTTAACATCATTGACAAGGTTCACGATTGTCTGCTCCTTCTTGGCAAGCTCTTCTCTGAACTAGTCGGTAGTTCTGCTCTGGGGAACATTTTTAATGCTCAGTTCAATCGCTTCCTTCGTTTATATCAAAGCCTTGATTTAGTTTTCTAGGGTCTTTTTATCCTTCTTCATCACCTCAATCTTGGTGTGAAGAGTGTCTATTTACTGTCGTTTGGCTTGCTAAAGAGCGTTCTGTGTGTTGCTTACGGGTGTAGGATTGAGAACAACAACCGAACTCTTCATCTCGTTTCTAATCTGTTCTCTCAGTTTATCTTTCTATCGAATAAGCTCCTCCCTAATAGCTGCTATTTTATCTCTTTAGGAGGTTGCCTTCTACTTCTCCGTCCATATTCGCTCTTTTTCAGACAGAACCAACTCCAGCTCCTTGGTCTTTTCTCTTAACCGTAATTACTTTTACTCGAGCAGTCTTTTGTTGTCCTCCCTGACTCTGTTTGATAGTTCCCTCAGTTCCAAGATTTAGTCCGTTTGGCGCCTCTTCTCAAACTCCAAGTTCTGCCTGGTATTCTCCGACTGGGTCAGTTTTTGCATCTCAGTTTTAAGTCTCTACTGCACCTCGAACAGATCTCTGGTGAGTGTCTTGTTGGAGTTCTACAGGTACTCGATAATCTTTGGTTGGCGATCCTCCTCCTTTTTGATAACTTGAGACCTACTTATCAACTACTGTTTGAGTTGCGCAAGTTATTGTTATTTCAGTTGAAGTTTATTGTCACAGTCTCGATGAGCTAGCTCTAACTCTTGAATTCTCTTCAGGTAGTAGCGTTCGGACTAAGAATGTTGCCTGCGGATTGTCTAGATGACAGAGTTCAGTGAACGTTATGACGCTTATTTACTGTTACTTATTTTTTAAGACCTACTGTCGAAAGATTGCTTAAGAGTCTACATCTACCTCGCTTTATCTTGCAATCTTCGGTTTAGATCGTCCCTCTAATCAATTAGTTTTCTCTATCGTGTTTGGGACATCCTTAGTTACTCCCTGAGCTGAACTTCGCCTGGTATGGGGGCGCGTGGAGGGTATTGATCGGCTGCTCTGGATTCTCTGACTTATCGACCGTCCGACTGGATAGAGGGTTTTTTCTGTATGCTTGAAGCGTGGCTGCTGACGAAGTTATTCTGTTTGATGGTTTCGAACGGTTAGACCATGGGCCGACTTATATACTTTGTAGACATGGAGGCTTCCTCGCTCTGAACACTGTTATGAGCAGTGCTAAAATCTTTGTCGGTGGAGATAAGCTTCGTAACTTACGATTTGAGGTTGGAAAGTTCGGACTTGAGTGCAGAAATAATTTTGGACTGCTAAACTGTGTTGATAACAGGGTCTTTGCGACCAGTCTAGGATGGCATTTTTTTTAGGGTAGGCTACAGATGATCCACCACTTTCATGGGTAATTTGGTTTTAGTGTGGCTGAGAGAGGGGCCGTTCACTTCTTTTCTAGGTTGGCTGTTGTAGTTCGGGAGGTACTCTCCGTAAGGAGGACGATTGGTGCTCCATCGGTCGAAGTCCATGCTTCTCATTTCTTCTGTAATTTAATGTAATAATCGACTGTTAAACCATCCGTTCTGGATTATTCTATTTACTGCTCCTCATATTATGACAATACAATCATTGTTCAATGCTTGCTCATTTATTTCAACTGCTCCACATAACCAGGGTTGGGATCGGCGCAACCTCTTTTGCTTTTAACTGCCTCTAAGGCATCCTCGAAACTCATGTTCTTAGCCTTAATTAGGTAACCAACCGCAAGTGAAGGTCCCCGTGAAATCCCTGATACGCAATGGATCACAACCCCAGTGTGTTTACGCTGTTCCTCTACGAACTCAACAGCCTTGCAAACGAGTGGTAAAAGGGTATTAGGCTTATCTTCTAAATTTAGCCTAAGATGTTTAATTTCAGGAGGATATTCATACTTGATTTAGACTGCAGACACCACAGCTCCAATTCCGTTCTCTTTAAGTCTATCCAGGTTACATGCAAAGTTGCTTCCGCTTGCCCACACTCCTTTCTTCCCCTATTCGGGTGGGAGAATCTGTTGGCCTCCCATATCACCCTTGATTTGTTAAGGGGAACTCATGAATTAGATTATGAAAAGTTTAATGTATTGGACATTTTAATATTACTCAACCTTTTCTATTTCTTATCCTATTGATTTGCTAGAACTTACTTTGTAACCTCCAATAATTTACTATTGATTTTTTGTGATTATGCTCATATTAACTTTCGCATTATTTTTGATTTATTATTTACTTACCCACGTGATCGTAAATTCTATTGTCAAGCCATCGGTTCTGCGTTATTATATTTACTCATAAACATTATCTCTATTCAATCATTGTTCAATGCTTGCTCATTTATTTCAACTGCTCCACAAAGCCAGGGTTAGGCTCTGTGCACCCTCTTTTGCTTTTGACTGACTCTAAGGCATCCTCGAAACTCATATTCTTAGCCTTAATCAAATAACCGATGGTGACTGCAGGTCCTCGTGAAATTCCTGATACACAATGGATCACAACACCGGTATGTTTGCGCTGTTCCTCGATGAACTCAACAGCCTTGGAAACCTGAGGTAGAAGAGGTTAATTGGGTTTGTCTTAGAAGATAAGCCTAATTTGTTTGATTTCAGGAGGAAACTCGTACTTTAGATCGGCTGCCGTCACCACCGCACCTATTCCGTTCTCTTTGAGCTTATCCAGGTTACAAGCAAAGTTGCTTCCACTTGTCCACACTGCTTTCTTGCCCTACTAAGAGGATAAGATTTACTGACCTCCCATATCACCTTTGATTTGTTCGGGGGATTGAGTCATGTTTTAAATGATTAAATGGTATTCTATTGGGCGTATTAATATCACTTGGGCTTTTTCAACTATTTTTCGTATTATCTGAGTTGCCTTTCGAAACCTGAGTTGGGTTGTATGCAAGATCTCTTAGACTTGACTGTTTTATAGGCAGATTCGTAGTCCATGTCGTATTTTCTCATCATGTAGGAGATGAGGGTGGCAGAGCTCCTTGATATTCCTGCAGCGCAGTGCACAAGGACATTGGTTTTTTTCCTCTGCTACTCTATAAACTTATAGGCATCGTCGAAGATCCTAGTTATGTTCTGTGACTCACAATCATCCAGAGGGAACTTGATTTGCTAGAATTCAGTGGGGTACTTGTAGCTCAGATCCACCGCAGAGCATATCCCGAATATCTTTCTGTCTCTAAGCTTCGAAAGGCTATGGGCAAAGTCATACCCACTAATCCAAACGGAGCCAAGTCCTCCCTCGGCGGGCAGCACCTATTGGCCACTGTTGTACTCCTCAGAACCGAAATACATTCTAGAAAGTAATTATTTACATAACTATGTACTTTCAACTTATAAACTGCAGTTTCGTATTTTAAGAGGATCTTTCCATAACACTCTTGACGCATTGTTGTAATTTAAATTAAATGCAAATAGACCTCCAACTCAAATACATCTAGGAGAAGCCTCACAAAACATGCATCTATCATAATAAGGAAGCGCCAATGATGTGTTACAAACTCAGCTGTTCTAGTTATCCGTATCTGTGCACCAACTGCACCAGGTTGAATATACACGGGCATCAGGATAAAATTGGTTCTTTTACGGAGGCTGCCAAGGACATCTGCCTGTAGATTCAGGATTACGAACGCTACGCTAAGGATATAACTGTTGAACAGGTGAACCCGGTCGACTGTTCTCCTCGGTAGAACAACGAATCTATTACAGTCCTTGAAAGGCTGGAAGCTGAGATTATGGAAGCTATCAGATAAGTTAAAGAGTCGGTTCGAAACAGCAACGACCGTTCGATGGATAGGCAGAAGAAACCAGAAGGCTAGAATATAAGATACTACAGAAATCCAAATATTTTTGTAAAGAAATTGGTATCGGAAGCTAGCCCTAATTTCGTAATGAAACTAAAGAAAACTCTCAACTAGCGTAAATCTCCCAACGAGTGTCTGAGTCCCCGAGGACACCAGGTTAGAGCACTCATATAATCACTCAAAGCAAAGATTGACGGGATATTGTCTAATGGGGCTAATGCGTTGAGTCAACCCAACACTAATCGTTCTTTGCTATAAAATAAGATTAAACTTCTGCAGAAAAAGGTCTACAAACTTCCCATACTACCAATACACATATTCAATTTTAGAGATAGTATGCTGGTATGTGGAGATAAAAACTCATTGCTGTTCGATTTGGAACAGAAACCACCAACTGCTCTATCATTGTAGTATCCTTTCAGCCTAGTGTTCCCTTTCAATGATCCCCGTGCTAAAAATTCTTTTGTTGCTGCATACCCACCCAAAAGTCTAGTGTGTTATAGCGATGGTTTCAAAACTCATACCATTATCCGTTAATAACCTACCTCCCTAGCTGTTATGCACTGTGGGTAGCTATTCGTAGCTGTCGGGCATTCCGATGGCTAGATCTAGATCGTCCGGATCAACACTGGATAGTCTGTAGCGAGATTTAAGAAGCATACTTACTCCATATGCTCCCTCAAAGTACTGATTAATGAGAGTGTACTTGTCGCTGCCAGTTACGACGGTAAGCTCTCCATGTACCAATTTCAAAATCGGAACGGATTTAAAATTGAGTTTGTTAATTATGCTCCAGTCACCATGTAGGGGCTATTAGGGCTGGAGATCTTCCGTAATGACTTCATTCTGTACAATTAGACTGGCAATATCAAGATATTTGACTTTGTGATAAATATGGCTATTATGGAGTCCAGAGGGAAGGATAGACCGATTGCTGACTTAGTTGTAGTGAACCAGCCTAAAGGCTACATAATCTTGACGGTAGCCAGAGGGGATAAAGACTGTAGGATATGGCAAATCGAACGGTAGAAAGGCTTAATGCGGGTGTAGAAGTTACCCTGCGGTATAAAGCATCCTTCTATTAGCTACAACAGTATGTTTTGGTGGAGCTAGAGTTTATGGATACTTAAGGATGCCCAGATGTAGGTTTCAGTGTGTTAACTGGAATATGTGTCATGATCTGTATTATTATAATTTATCAATGAGAGATTTTTAAAACACATTAAAATCTGGGAAGGGGCACCACTTAAAAGGTTTATGTTCCACTCAACTGTAGAACTGTTACTTGGATGATTTTAGTGCGAATGGCATCGTTATGATGGATGGTGGACTTTACTGGGTAGCACCTCTTTACAGATTTTTTATAACTTTGTGGGAACTCATTTAAAGTTGATATCACTCACTCCAACTACTTGGTATCTACAACTCAAATACTATAGACTATAGCCAATCTTTAGGAAACTCTTGGATGTGGGTGTCTAAGGCATTTTTATTTTTGCATGTACTTGTTGATGGAGAAAAGCCAGAGGAAGGAATCCGGGTTCCTTGGTATTGCTATCGGAATGTAGGATAACTGAATAGCTGCATGAGTAACTAGAGAAATCGGCCATACTATCGGAATGGGTATTACCATATTACTATAAAATACCAATGGATTGTTAGGTTCTCAGCCTGATTCTCTACAAATCCTACACCTGCCTATCGATAGATAGAGTACTAAAATGTCTTAACGAGGTCAACACCCCAAATCTTTGTCTAAATTTACAAATATATCCTCATTAAAAAACGAAAAATGATTTATCTCACAATCCCCAGCAGATATTCCCTGGCCGATCCACCATCCTTCATAACTGAGATAGTAGAGCAACTTAAGTTTGATTTAATCTGCCAAAATCTGGTCCCTCTCCCAAATAGCTCTCATCCTGTGCCATTAACCCCCAAACTATCTCGATAGTGGATGGAAGAGTATAAATAAACTTGTGGTGATGGGAATTAATGAAACTATCGAAATGATCACTTTAAGAGTAACTGAGTCCTAACAAAGTTTAATTATTCAATGAAATTCCTCATCGCAAGTTTGATGCTGTTAGCAGGGCTGGTTTTCTGCCAAGGGGCCGCCACAAACAACTCCAAATACTCAACCTACAACCTCACCAACTACATCAACTGGAAGTGCAATGGAAATCAAACTTGCATGAATGCCTATCCAACCTTATCAAATCTTCTGTGGCAGCCACTGGCTGATGCTTATCTCTATCAAAACAACTATTGGAAGTGGGTGTACAACACTGATAACACTAAGTATGTTATCTGTCAGCAAGACTACTTCCCCTACCCTCCGAATCTATCCCTATGTGTGAAGTATATGCCATCGGATCCGGAGTATGACATCGAGAATGAGCCTCACTACTGTCAATCCATCAACTGGGTGGCCACCTGCTACTAAGGAGAGCAGTATTACAACCCTTGGCTGTTAATGCCTATTACCTGCTGTGCCGGGAACGGACCAGCAGCAGGATGGACTTGATCTTTTAAATCGATTCTATTCTTCATATTTCTATTCAAAAGTCTGTGTAGTAGCTGCCTTTTTAGTTGAGCTTCCGAAAGCACCTTCGCAAAATATTTGGCAATATCCATCCTTAGTTAAAGTTCATCTTTGAAACTAGCTTGGAAGTTCAACATGGGGAGCTAGGACAGCTGAGTAAGCTAGTGACAGCACTCACCAGACTCAAACTCTAACTCCGCATGTTAGTTGATGATCCAACCATACAATGAGGGCATTTCTCTGACAGAAAATTGTCTCTAAATTGACAGAACACCTATAGGCAGTAGCCCCCCACTAACTGGGGGGTTGCTAGAACCAAGCAGGATAGGCTGAACGTTGGGTGGCTATAATAACATATTTAATGAACCCACTTATGTGAGCCTTCCCAATAAACTGAGTCAATTATAAAAAACTAATTAGCTAGAGACTCTCTCTTCTGTTTATTAAATTTGCTAATATGAATACTCGAATGTTCAACAAAACTCTGAGGAATTTCAGTCGCCACAACAAATTACTCTATCATTAGTTCGTTAAAGCATCCAACCCTACCAAATAGAACCTTCTGATTGTCCATGGGGTGCTGGGACATGGGGGACTCTACAGGCATATAGCTACCAACTAGAAAACGCATAGAAATTTCAATTCTTATCTTGTTGACATGCGCAACCATGGGAAGTCCTTCTGGACGGACACTATTTCTGTTCCGGAGCTGGCTCAGGACATAAAACACTGGATAGATGCCCAGAACTTCTAGGAGGGAACTGTTACAGTAGTAGGACATTCTTTAGGTGGGAGAGCCATAATCAGTCTCACATAACAGTTTCCAGAGATGGAGAAGTACATAAAGAAGCTTATTATGGTGGATGTAGCACCACACACTTACTCTGGATTTGGGTTTATCACCAAAAGTATGGAATTTATGGAGAAACTGAAGGCATTGGATTTCAACCAATCCGAATAGTAGATCCTCAAATATGTGAAGTCAATATGCGTGAACGAAATACAGGAGAGTATGGTGAAGCTCAGCCTTGATATCCCCAATAAAAGGTTCTTTTATAATGTCTAAACTATCCTCAAAGATTATCTGATAATGGCCAGCTACTAATGTAAACAGACTCAGTGGAAAGGCCCACTATATCTGCTGCGGGCACTAAAAGCCAATTACGTGACTGACTTCTCCAAGTAAGAATACAAAAGACTGTTCAAAGGGTTCCAGTAGTCGATAGATGTGGACTGCTACCACAACGTCCACTTGTAGCGCCCCTATGAGATTATCAAGTTGCTTTACAAATGATATTTATAAATATGTCTAATACATTTCATTCCTCTGGTCACTATCCTCTTTACTCTTAAATAGGGTTCTGTGGTGAACTTCCTGATTTATTTGGAATATTGGGATGTGGGGTTCTAATATTCGTAACTACAGGAACGTGCGTATACTTAGGGGCAAGATGGTACAAACACAGGAATGATTACCCTATAAGGGAAAGGTCCCCCTACCTGAGTCTATTCATGGTAGGTGTCCTAGCGATATTTCTCAATCTATTTCCTATCCAGGTGCTCATAAAAGCGGCAAGCGAAACTGGCAATAATGACAGTGCTTTTTATAGGCTGATGTATTTTACTTTTAAGTATACAGCCTACTTCATCTACTTTGTAAGGAGTCTGAGGATATGGTATGCATATAACGTCAGTAACTCTCGTAAGAATACTTTTATATTCAAGAAGATAATGGGAGACTAGAGGGTGCTTATTGGAATAACCTGCTTACTATTATTGCTAAAATTCATCCCTGCTCTGCTAAGTGTGGTCTGTGAGTCGTAGTATATCTACTTCTACACTCCAATAATCAATGTGTAAGTTAAAACATGTGTACAATAACATCTTTAATCTCCTTTGTTCGCAACGTACATAGCTAAACGAGTATTTGAGGACTCAATAGAATGTGCTCTTTTACTCATAATTTTATGGAAATAAAGGAATATTGACTCTAATCTAGCGATTTTTAGGGAAATTGGTTTACTCATCATTTTTGATGTTTTAGCTCATTTTTATGAGGGTGCATTCATTCTAATCAGACATTTCATTACAGTAGATGTACAAGGCATGTGCTCGTTATCTGCTAAATCTTGCTGGCCTTACGGCTTTCCTGCCTACGTTGTCGGAGTAACCCTCCAAAATATGGCCATGCTCTTCATCACCATCTACTGGCCACTCAGAGCAGCCAGTCCTCAACATCTAAAACTCCCCACTAAAATCAACTTGAGACCCCATTAAAGTTTTGAATACTACCTGCTTCATAACGACCACAACTTTATGTAGATCTACTAGTCCTTCATGAAACACCTAGACTTAAAACATCCAGTGGAAGGAGATCCCATCTACTACCAGCGAATCCTATCTTCATTCAAGAAGCAACACTACCAAAACCCTCGCTATCTAAGCCGATAAACCTTCGAAGGGTTTATAGCTGAGCTTTAGATAGACAAAATTCTAACTGAAGAATAATTACATTTCGATGAGGTCAACAAATCCGGTAGCTCCTCCTCGACTGTTCAACGCTAGATAGAGCATTTCGTCAGCTATTTTCAGACTATGAGTGCTGCTTTGGTGAAACGTCTAAAGCAAATATATTTGCAGAAATACACCAAAACTGTCAGTTATCAGGTGCTCGAACGTAAAAGAAGGATAAACTCACGAGCCAATACCAATCTGATAAATTTGGGAATGATGCCAGAATAAGAGCTGCTGCAATCAATAACCTAAACCATGCGGAGCTAAGACCACTGATATTAATAGTATGAATAAGTTTCAAGGAATAAATAATCTTAGTCTACGTCCTGCCTTAATTAAATTTCAGTAGAACGTTTCATTCGATTATCGTTTCCCATCACATCAAATTGTTTATGTAGCTGGCAGCCTTCGAATAGCCGCAACACCTCAAATCGTTCTTGCTGTAGAAGGTTTGGCCTTTTACTAGACCGTTCTATAGTAGTTTCACCTACAGGTTTGGTTGGGAGCCATCGAACTGAGTTTGCACTGGGACGTAGCCGTGCTTTGAAGAGAGCTTGCTGTTCATCTTCGAACGGAATTTATCCAGGATCTATTGGTCGTTGGATGATGCCTGCACAACGTAAATGGAGTGGGCCTTGGGCGGAACAATCGTCCGCTAGCTAGGACCTGAAGGTGGGTTGTTACCATTGCGTCCTCAGCCTCCTCCTCCACCATTACCTTGCTGCTTTTGTTGATATTGCTGGCGGACTGAGTTTAAGGCGCCCATTGCGATACCTGTTATCAATCAAGCCATAAGTTAGAATATAAATTATAAAAATGTCATTGTCAATCGTCTTAGTATGGTGACTCAGATTATTTAGCCTTTCTCTTTTTCTTGCCAGGGCAGTTAGAACCCTTGGGATGTCTACCAACCACATTACATACCTTGCACCCCTTTTTATTCGCATTTGAATAATCGACTGAAGAGCTGTGGGATTGTGGTTTAGGTTTATTGTATCCACCCTTTTGAGAGCAATTTAGCGATATGTGTCCAGGCTACCCACATTTGTAACACGTTACCGTACTAGAGTTTGAATTATAGCCGCTATTCCCGAGTTAAGGACATTCTTTAGTTAGATGCCCAGAGTTTTTACATTTATAACAGAAAATACCTCCCGTTCTGGGAGCTCTCTGCTGATTATTAGATCTTTACCTCTTATCACAATCTTTAGCGTAATGCCCAGATTCCCCACACTTATAGCAAGTATCTGCCTGGCGAGTACCTCTCTAAACTTCAGTAGGTTTGTGGTTCATTCTGGGACACTTGGGAGCAATATGCCCAGGTTATTTGCATTTAAAACAAACCTTTTAGCCTGACCGATTATTGTAACTCATTGATCGCGCACTCATACTTTAATTCACCACCTAGACAGATGGCAACGGCTTTCGATAGACAAAATCATCGGTGCGTTAGTAGAGCTCAGGATTACAGACAGGATTCATACAAAACTGTAGAATTTATTCAGCTTTTTAGGGTTGGTCCATGGCTTCAAATATCTTCACCCTGATCCCTATGTCCTAAACTCTAGATTAGATGAATTAGAGAATGCATAGTTGGCTCTCCAATCCAGATTATATACATGTTGGACACAAGTTCTTGGTTATTTTAATTTGGGCTACACAGTCAAGGATAGATTTAGCCCAGCTACAGCTTGGCCAGCCACTACACCCGATAAACTTGCGTTCGGTTCTTTTAAGGTTAACTCGTTTTCTTTTGCACTGGGGACACATAAACAATCCCTGATCGTAAAAGCCTTTTGCGTATTTGCAGTTAAATGTGCATTTGTTACACTAGAGATTTGACTGATTTTTATCGACCATCCATTCTTTATCAGGTTGGTTGTAACATTTGGGGCATAGATTTTTAGTAAACTTAGCTCCTTCACTTTACAATGTCAGACATGGAAATTTGCATAAAGGGCAAATATGGTCAGTAAGAGTAACTTTGCCGTAAGGGATAGGTAAGTCTAGATTGCACTCTGAGCAACTAACGATACTGTTTGAGAATTTAAGAGTTTGGGAGCAGTTTCCACAAAGCCCCATATTCTGCTCTCCAGTCTCGTTATTCCGAGGTAAATGCTTTCTCATAAGCTGCACCCACTGGCTCTTTCGTTGCTGCAGTTTATCGAATATAGGCAGCATCATTCCAATAGTAATTTAGACAGCTCTTTACCTAGTTAGTTTCCTGTCAGCGATGACATTCATGGACTGTTAGATACTCCTTCTAATGTTGCATTTGGCAAACTAAATCTACATTTAGTTATAGGTCTGCACTAGAGCCAGTCCCAGAGGAGTTGGTTTCATTGTATTGCTAGTTTTAACTGCAAAGTTACGGGTAAGTATAGTTTTGATATGTTAGTGTATCGTACTATCTGTGCCTATTTGGTTTTTGTCCATGAGAGTAATGAGTTCTGTCTCAGTTAAGTAGGTGGGAGCAGTGGTTTGTGATTAGTGGATATCGATTTAAGGACGGAACTAAGGGGGGATATCGGGCAGATCGGACTAAGTCCATTTATCGAAAGTGTATATCTATAGGTAGTTGTACTAACGAACTTTTATGTGAGTGGAGGAGAACTCCTATTACCCTACCGATATCTCAGTGTAGAGTTAGTCACCTTATGCGTCTTTGGAGCAGCAGGCTAGGAAGTGCCTGCACACTAAATCGTATACTCTCCACTGTTAGGGGGTCATATCCTACCTGGTGGCAGATTTAACAGGGTGTATGGGTGGATGTGCATTATCGTTCTTATTCCCTTTCCTTGGAACGTTAAACTTGTTGTTATTGAGGAGTCCATTCACATAATTTCCATAAACCTCATTACCCTAAAACATTGTAACTAAGTTCCTTAGATTCATAGTTGGTGGGAATGAGTTGGTTTAGGTTCTCGGGTAACTGAGTATTCCCTTCTGATAGAGCTTCTAGGCGTGGTCCATTACCTGATCTGAAGACATCCTCAATTTCTGGGTACCAAGCTTCTGGAGGGCTATAGTAGCTAATGGATAGGGTTTAAGCCTTTTCCTCTGAGATTTTGTTTGGTTAGTGACAATAGCAACCACATCCTTATTCTAGAAGCTATCGAAGATATTCAGAAATAGAACTTCGGCTGCCTGTTCATTGAACAGCCTATTTCTTTTCCACTTGAACTCCACTTTGGTTTACCCGCTAACATATTAACATTTGATCGACCAGAATTTCTCAGGTCTGAAATCCTTAACTCTGACGAATCGTTCCACCACAAACCCTAATGTAGGGAACTGGCAAGGTCCGTAGCTAACTGGCTGAATAACCCCATATTTACTCCATTTCTGAGACTACTAGGGAAATTCTCTTGGAAGGTTATAGTCTGGAATATTGTGAAGGAGCAGCCTAGCCTGAAATCCACCTACCTCCTATACTCTACAGCCTCTGCCTCCTCTCTTTTAGGATTGACCAGATTATTGTAAGCATTGAGAACATCCCGTTTGGTAACAGCTGAAAAACGCGCTCTTCTAATGGTAAGGTTCGAATTCACTCTCGACGCTATTCCTATCACCTCGTAGGCTATTGCCTCTCCCTACCTATCACAGTCTAACCACAGCACCAAACAGGATGCTGATCTGGCCAAAACCTCCAGATTTTTAACCAAATCCAGCATATCTAGATTAGGCTTTTTGATGATGGTCACCTAGTTGAGCAGCACCCTAGGGTTGAACCTACTCCATGACTTATATTCATCGGGGAAGTAGTACTAGATTATGTGGCCACGCACGCTGGTGACCTTAGCCTCCACACCATCCATATTGAATTCGTATACTGGGTTGAATTTGCTCAAGGTGGTGCCTGTTCTGCTACGACCATCGGAAAGATTGATGGCTATTTACTTAGCAACACTGTTTTTCTAGGCTACGTGCAGGATGTAACTCATAAAGAACTATTCAAACAAACTTATTTAGTAGCTTATCAGTGTATACAGTTTAGTAATCATCTTCGGATTGCTACTTGCTGGGGGGCGTACATTGAAGGCTTTGGGGGAGAAGGGTATAATACAGGGGAAGGTCTTGTTGAAGCAGCAGTAATTTTGGGTTTTTATTTCCGTGGAGCTTACTCTTACCATGTACGAAAGTTTTTTGGGTGTTTCGTGGGGCCGAAGGGATAGGGGCCGTATTCGCCTGAAAGTGGAGGTCCATAAGGTCGGTTACAGAAGATTCTTCCGTAACCAGGCCCATAGAACCCGTCTCCTGCGGGGCGGTATCCAACGCAGCTACTCCCCATATTAAAGTAATCATAATAAAGTTCCTCAATTAATTATTTCATTTGATACTGCTCTACTGTACAAATAACGGCTTAAAGACCTCATATCAAACTAATACAACCCGAATTGTCTTCCATTTAGGTATTTACGAGAAGACGGCAGATAGAATAGAGAAGGATGATAAGAATTGATCAGCAGTAGAGTAAACCCTATATATACTGCTGCCCACCACAATAACAATATTAATTATGTAGACGACCCCGCAGGCGGTCGAGAAGTACTTGGAAGAGTTGTAGAAGACCTCCAAGCAGGAGTAGTTCCTGGAGTGTCTCACAATCTTTTCTAAGCTGATCTCGAAGTACATTCCCCATAACCCAGCATCGTTTCTAACCCCATGGAAACTAAATTCAGAACCATTAAAACCACCAACAACGCTATTAAGTCCAAGCTGATGGTGATTAATGGAATCGATAAGCTCATTAGGATGCTCGGTTACCAGCTTGATGGAGAAATATACACCTTATCTGACGATAACATTGCCAGACTACTTGGAGGTGCGCCTCTAATTGAAGAACATAGGAGGCTAATAGAGGCTAAGCTCACTTCTCCAGAGGAATACGCAAAACAGATGACAGTAATTCAGAACCAGAGGGAAATGAGGGCACAGAAAGCGAAGGAAGCCCAATAGCAGGAGAGACTTAAAAAGCAGACTGAAGCCGATAAACAATAAAGAAAGCATATGAAGGTGGACCAAACAAAGTCGAAAGACCTTCAATTTGGAACAAAGGCCACAACGTGGAAGGACATAGGAGTGGACCTCTGCAAGAAGGGAGGAGGATGAGGATGATCAGCCTACCATAGAAGACTATAACTCTGCGCACCATGACGCTCTTCCTTCAAAGCCGAAAGGAAGTGGAAGGGCCGATCTGCAGGGTGAAAGGTTTTCTGATTAACTTTACAAAATATTATTGAATAATCATGAACATCAAGACAATAGATCTCAAAGTGATGCCAGAAATGAAGGGCAAAGAGTCGATCATAAAGTTTCGTAACATAGGACTGCAGTCTGAAAACTATATCAGTTTCACTGATTCCGAATCAGTACCTATGACATAAAAAAGGCCATGTTGTTGGTTTACTCTGCAGAGAAGGGTACCATCGATAAAAAGGGCATGTCCAAAAACATCTTTGCGCTTATGCATCCTAAGCAGAATATCCTGTCTGTTTACGCCTAGGGGCAGTAGACAGAGCTCCAGATATACGATATGGACATGAAATCAAAGATCAGAACGTGGAAATCCAATTACTGCATCCTCTATGCTCGTTGGATAAGTGACTAAAGAATAGCGGTAATCACTGCAGAGGCTATTTACCATATTCACTTGAATTAGAAGGTTAAGCCAGATAAAAAGATAGCTGCTCTTGATGCAAATATTCAGAAGACTCTGAGGGAGGAGCTCGGACAGATAATAGGGTATTACTGCAATAATAATGAAACTTGGACAGCCCTGTCTATGATTTATTCACCTGACAAGGGGGCAACTATCCAGGGCAGAAATATCTTGTATTTGCCCTACTAAAGCAAATCTCAAATGTTGGAGTCTTATGGATTTGCTTTCGGCAACATTAGAGTGAGACCTAATTAGCCTGAAGCACTTCTTATCTGCACTCTGAAAAGAAACTAGTCCAAAGTGTCAGTAATAATCCACGAGATTTCTTAAATGGCTAACCTCCACAGAGATAAGATTAAATCATCTTATGACTTACCTGCTGATATCATGCCGGTGAAGGACTTCCCCATCGAGGTTATGTATATTTAGGTTAACCCTCCAAAGATAGTAGCTGTAACTAGACTAGGACTATTTCTGACATTCGATCCTATTGTAGGTCACCTTCTGGAAAAGAAACAAATACTAAATAATGGGGAGAGCTTCCTTATCGCTAAGAAGAAACTTAGTAAGACGGGATTCGTTGCGATTTCTAAATAGGGGCTTTATTATAATGTTACGTTAGATTCCCAATCTTAGTCCCCTTCCAAAGGAGTCCGTGCCCAAAGTACAAGCGTACCTCTACCAAATAATATTGCTGCTGGTTTAGCATCACTTATCACCAATCAGAACCCACCAGTGAACGTATTAACCTAGCTTACCAATATCCTTGCAAAGAATCCCCAGGACAAGACAATAGCAGCATCATGGCTAAAATAGTTCTAAAACCATCTAAATGTTAGCCCTCAGTCAGCTTTCATCTATGCTCGTATCGTATCCCGATCTATCCAAAGCCTCCTAATCCCTTAAATCGCCAATATCTTACTTTCTCGAAAACTCAGAGTTTAACTAACTGAGTTCGTAATGTAATTCTTGAGTCAGCCTAACCCTGCCAACTAGAAATACCAGACAGCTGTTATCGAACTCAATTTATAGCAGAACCCTGCCGTAGTGGCCACCATATTTGATTTAGAGTTATTAACTCAATACGATAAACCTACTGTCAGTAGGCTGTGTGAAGGCAAAGGACTCTACACTCTAGCTATGGTAGGCTTTGAGTGGAGTAAGGTGGTAGCATCTAAAAGTAACTAATAGGTTTAGAGGGCTATCAAACTCTGTGCTTATGCTGCTATCCAAACCAAGAACCCTCAGAGTAGAGATACCTACCTGAACTACCTCTAGAGTATCCTAACACAGAAGGCTGGCAACTACAACCAAAGCACCATATTTCCCTACGTAATTGAGACAGGGTAGATAAGATTGATAAAACTGTTATCAGCTAAAATACCTGAGATAATAAAGTATCTGATAAAAGAGAACAAGCTATAGCAGATCAGTCATATTCTTAAAGGTATTACAACGCCTATAGACGCCACTGTAGCCCTGGAGACTATCATCACTTAGAAAGATTAGGTTCTATTGAAGTGTCTGGGTTCTTTAGGGTTTATCACCTCCCCATAGCTACTGTTCATTCGGCTCAAAAACTCCAACAGAATAGATCTCCTCTCCAAATGGATAGCTGAAAATCAGTTTAACGATAGCGTTAGTTCAACAGAAGTGTTCAAATACCTACAAAGCTCAATCATCAGAACGGAATCTCCTGTGGCTTCTCCACAGCTCACTAAGCAGGAACCTCAGTTAGACTTCATTTCCGATAACCCAGTAGGTACGAACGACTCCCCCACCAAAAAGACAGACTAACCGGATGGGTTTGAATTGTTATGAGATGAATCGTTATTTATTATGGAGTAAATATAGAAAACATACACCAATCGAAAGCCTATCCATATTGTCCCTGAAATCCTTAAGCTCGAAGATGAGGATCCAGTTACAGTCCAGGACCCTCAGGAACTGGGTGCTCTTATCGGAGGATTCAAACAGAAAATCTAGGATTTGTACATACTGTCTCAATTAGAATCGCTGAGATCTATGACCTTACAGTGTAGAAGTAGAAAGACAAAGCCTAAAACGTACATAGTCACTTAAGCAGGAAGTCATTATGCAGAAGATGCGTGATGACCAGAACAGATACATCGCTTAGATCGAGAAGTACAGAACCAGCATAAAAACCATCCAATAAACTTTCCAGTCGGATAAATAGAAGTTCGAACAGGACAAATAGCGTGACCGTAGAAGTAGCAGACCTTTAACCTAGACATGTAGAACTCGAAAGCAGCTGAAATGATAGAACTGCAACGTAAAATTGATGAGCTTAATGCCATCTACCTTTAACAACAAAAATATGAGCTACTGGAGAAGAGCTATATTGAGCAGATATCCAAATTAAAGCAGACGTACGTGTAGGCTGAGTACAAACATCACGATGCGATGAATTTTGAATAGAAGAAACAGACGAAGCAGAACTAGAATGTTAAGAGTCGGAACTAACTGACGAAGAAGGATACCCTTAAGAATGCCTATGTCGAGGCGTAGAAGAATGTGATAGAGGAGCAGAAGTAGGCATTAGCTCGGAACAAAGAACTAAAGGATAATCTGTTAGGGTACCAGAAGGAGTTGGATAGACTTAAGAAGGAGATAGAGCATATCAATAAAATCAATAGAGAGGTGAAGATTAACGCCAGTATCAATTTGGAGGGGTTGGAAGAGTATAAAGCTGTAGGTGCTCTGCAAATAGCTAAAATCAAGTCTTTCAGGGATAAGGTGGAGACGATGAAGAATATTATTGCGTAGGAGGTGGCAGCCAAAACTAAGGTGATAAGAGCAACAAAATAAAAGAATTAGGCTAGGCTTTTCTAGCTGAGGCGGCACCTGGAATAAGTCAAAGCTTAACTCAACATAAAGTCTAGACAGCTAGCCACAATGAAACAGCTAGCCTAAACCATCCTTTAGCAGCGATCTCAAGTATAGTAGTTCTTCCTGACTGCCATGGAACACGTGAGCAACCAAATAAAACAGACCGAGCCCTCTATAAACTAACCGAAAACTTACAAGTAGAAAGTGGACATCAGTTAGCTGGACGTAGCAGACAAGTAGAAGATACTGCGAACTCTCTTCACAAGGATATCGATGGGCAGTAAAAGATAATTAGCATGATAATTACATTCTCCATCATAGAAGTAATCTTCGTAGCACTTCTATTTCGTTGTTGTACAGGATAGGCTCACTGGCAGCTACCTGCAGAGATTTCCTTTAGTTACTGTGAATGATATTGTGATTCTTGCATATGACTGCAGATATGACAGGCAGTGGGATTACTTAAACGCTCTTTTAGACGCGGTTCCTCTTAAACAGCTCTCCTAGCTTGTCGAAGAGCAACTACAACTCCTGCTGCTCCATAATCTTGGCCTTAATGCTTTGGTTTTTTTGAGCCTAACTATTTCAAAAATTACGATCAATTATTTCAGCTACTTAGTGCTGTGGTGCTATTCTGATTTGTTAGCTGTCACTTTTTTTCCTTGCTTCAACAACACCTTCGAAGCTATGAGAACGTTGAGAGCGTCGTACACCCGTCGTGTGATGTTTTTTTCCTATTTTTACCTTTAGCTGCGCTCGAGAGTGTTGAGATATGGAGATGAGTCTTGAATGAGCTGGTTTGCGACATCCCTGTAGCTGAGGGGAGGGCTATTCTTGACGACATCTGAGACCTTTTTGGATAACTCTTTCAATCCTTTCACATACTTCTCGCTCTATTAATGTCTAATTCAATATTGTGGTACTTATCGGGAGGATTGGGTTCTTATTTGATGTAGTTCTCCAGCATTCCCGGCATGAAAGCATCAGTCAAAGTGCCCTTCTTATCGAAAAGCCCCTAGAAGAATGCAGGAGACAAGCGTTCCCTTCTTTCAGTGTTTGTGGTAAGATTAAACATAACAATCCTTTTGGAGGGATTTTTAAAAAATTATAT
>JAOXNN020207284.1:0-19991 GCA_028571205.2 Hydropsyche betteni | reverse complement strand
AATGCGTTCCATTTTCGCGACTAGACGATCGCCGCGACTAAAAATCGCAGTGGGCGCCTGGCCCGAGACGCCCATTATTCCAATTCACCATGACTACAAATCGCCTGGCCTAAAGGCAAGGCGCCCACTTGCGATTCAGTCGCACGTGATCGAAAATGGAACACATTGTTTTAGATTGAAATGCGTGCATGTCATGAGCGCATTTCAATCCAAAACAATGTGTTCCATTTTCGATTGCGCGCGACTGAATCGCGAGTGGGCGCCTGGCCTTATTGAATGCGCACATGGGTACGTCAACGTTGGGAACCCATATTTACCGTGTTTAATAAGACCCAGTCTTATATTAATTTTAGTCGAAAACTGGAGTAGGTCTTATTTTCGGAGTAGGTCTTGTATTAAAATCATAGTAGGTCTTATTTTCGGGGAAACACGGTTCCTCTTACCACGTTACGCCATTTCGAGCTCAGTTGTAGGTCACGGTAAGAACAGGAATCGCCTCGTGACCTATCTTGGTATTTTTGATTAAATATGTGTAAATAAACATAGATATGCCAATTGAGACTCAATTGAATATCGTTTTAAGGATCGTGTTGACCTTTTAGTTGTTTAGATCGAATGTTGCATGTTGAATATGATTTATAATTTTTATTATTTTTTATTGAGCGATTTTTTATCGTATTGTTATATGTCTTAAGAGCTGAAATGATTCGGTCGATTTTTTGATCAATTAATTATTCTATATTACATATGTAGCTGTATATAGCTTTCTTTTTTGCAATGATCCATTTTCGATCACAGTTCGGAACATTCATAATAAATTTTCACACTGAAAATTAATATTAATCAAACGAATTTGTCATAATCTAATCTTTTCGACTACTTGTCGGTGAAATTCACTGGACGTATGTATCAATATTTCATAACCTTAAATGTATTTAATATTATGAGGTTCCAAATGAGTCATTAAGCAAAACTTGTGGTTTCTCTGTAACTATACGAAAGATTTAATTATAATACATTCAACGCTTTACATGATTACAACTTATTACCTATACAAAAGAAACTACACTTAAGTTTCTTAACGACTAGCAACCATATTAATGATTTTGATGTGCACCACACCGTGGCGGATGAAGGCATTCTCTTAAATGCACATTCATCGCCAATTAATAATATAATTATTACAATTTACAGGTGTGCGTTGCCTTATGTAAAAATATATAAAATGTAAAACAATCTCATAAAGGAAAAATATAATCTATATCTATATATATAAAAATGTTTGTTTATATATAGCCATTTCACTCCAACACCGTTCGACTGATCGCCACAAAAATTGGCTTACATATGTATTTTTTTGTCGAAAAGGTTGTTGTATCATTAAAATCATTTTGCAACTCGATCTGGCACTAATTTAAGATGAAAAAAATTCAGTACTAATTGTAAGAGTCAAAGATCTCACATTTGTTGAATTTAGTTGCCTTGGTTGCGCAATTCATAGAATCATATCTATCAATCAAAGTACTCGACGATCTGCTTCTACGCTTTCTGCTTTCGTTTAAATGAATTTAAATCAAAAAAATAATTTTATTTAAAATTTAAGCCCCGAGCAACACTAGGTACTATTCGCTAGTATAATATAAAGAAGTTCAAAGGAAATTAATATACAATCAATTATTTTTCTCACATGTATTCTTCAATATTGAAACGGATTTATTTAATTTTTCAGCGATAGTCGAATACAAAGAAAGAATGGAGCATTCCCTGTCGGCCGAGAAGAGTCAGCACGCTGAGTCCGTTGCGACGTTGGAGCAGCAGTTGGAAGAAAAGGACAAGCTCGCTCACCAAATCGAATCTCTACAAGTACTATCAAAATTAATAATATAACGATTGGTAACCGACTAAATTGAACGTTCGTTTTCCAGACGCGTTTCGATAACGTCACTAAGCAATGTGACAGAATCCAGGATTCGTTGGAATCTCAGAAGAAAACGCTGGAACGTTGTCAGGTATTGTTTTCCGTTACTCGTTCAACAATTGCGCTTATATATTACATTTGAAAACATTGGTATTCGCGATGTGTTTGAACTTTTTATCGTAAAATTATTTCTTTGTACGTGTTGGCATTTTGTGTTGGAGATGATGCGGCTCAAAATGACGTATGTTATTGGTAAATTTTGCAGCGTTTTTCGTTTTAATATATTTATGTATTTTAAGCTTTACTCTGTCTATGCACTTATTTTTTTATTTTATATTGTAAACTATAAATTTCGTAGAATATTTGACAAAACAGTCTAATTAATTGAATAAATTATTTTCAGAATGTCTGGAAATTATCATATCACACCAACACAATAGAAACTTGGTTTACATGTGAATTGATAAATTTAAATGTCAATAATGTACAAGAAAAAAAATTTTGTACATTGAATGAATTTATTCCATCAACGAAACTATACAGTTTTTAGAGAATTTCGTCTAATATATTTTTTTATGTTGAGTAGTCTATCACATACACCGGATTTAATTAAAAAAATATCAGTCAATTAATTAATCGGACAATTCTTGTTCATTTATGAAGGAAACATATTGAGATTAATTATGAAGTATGTCAATCAAATGACCTCTGCGACCGTATCAACATACCCTGACCGTTTTAATCACTTCTTCATATACTTTTAAGTCGATTTATTCAATTTCAGCAATAACACATAGGATTTTTCTTTTCAATCTGGGAATTGTTTATGGTTTATATAATTTCATCTACGTTTTAACAATGACTACAGGTGAGACGTGTCAAACATTAGGATTGACAACTTGAATACGAAAAAAAAATGGTGGGAAATTTAAATCCGGCGTATCCGACAATATATCTTACATAAATGAAATATTACTCTAAAAATTGAATATTGATACCTTGTCGAAACCGAATTATTCTTTGTATAATTTTTTATTAAAATTAATACATAAATTGTGATATGATTACATCTAAGCGTTTATTTATATTAAATCTGTTTTGGCATAGATTTATGGTATGAATTATAGATCTTTCTCGAAATTTATAGAATGACCTCACTCAAGCAGGATTCAGCAAAAGCAAATATGATGTGAGGATAGAACAACTTACTTCGCTCGTTGATAGATTCCGAAATGAAAATGAAAAACTACAAAAACGGATAAAGGTACACTCTATTTCTTCGTTCTTCCAAAGACAGATTTCTTTATTTCTACGTTATTTTTTTTTAGTACATATCCGACGTTCATACAAACCATGAAGTACACGCACAATCTCCAAATGATGAGGACAAAAACTTCAGCCGACAGATAAAGATGTCAGAAGATTCTTACTATGTGCCTAATCCATCTCTTAAAAAAAAGGTAATATATTTCAAAGTTAAATTACTGTTTTCTGTGATTCATTTTATAAAGTTATTCACTCGTTTTTAGATGGACGACGTAGACAATATTAGAAATATAGAAAAACATCCCGACGCGCAAAATCAACAAATTCTGCAGCCAAACGTGACCGAATCGAAAACTCCAGAACCCAAGCTCAACTTGAAAAAACCAGAGATTCCACTGGGAGTTTTGCCAGAACTGCCCGTTGACGAAAACATGAACGAAAAGAATATGAACTTCCTGAAAAGCATTCAGGGCGCAAATGTTGAAGGAAAGAAGCCGGACGGCAATCCTCCGAACAGGTACAAAGTCAAATTGATGCAAGACGTCAAGAATGACGGAGCCGAAGCCATGAATTTCGACGAGTCGAATAAAAAGGCTGTGGACGTTCAGCTAGAGAGCGTCAATGATAAAATCAATCAGAACGAAGTCGGCGATGAGAAGATCGACAAGAAAGATGATCCCGACGATAGCAACATAAGTCAGAACAACAGAGAGGCTGTTAATAATAATGAAATTAGGGAAGATGACGGTAATTAAAAATGGTTTGCTTTTGATTCGTCATGATATGTATTTTAAACTGTTGCCTTTTTCAGACGATATGGACGAGTATGGCTATCCTCGTGTCGAAGCGGCCGAAGATCCCGTCAATAAATGAAAGACTTGATTTGGCAGTCTTGCAAATGTGATTCTTAAGATTCTGCAACTTTTTTTTTTCAAATATATATTATTTTGGTTTTTTTTGTCATAGAAACACATTATTTAATAATAAGTTTCTTTTAAATATTGTAATTTATGCGCTATTTATAATTTATATATTTTTTCAATATTACTACATATTATAATTTTCGCTTTATCTGTATATGATGGACATTCCTAAAGTTAAGGTTATACGAAATAAAACTTTTATTATATACATAAACGACTTTTTTGTTTGTAATACTGAATCACCAACATAATAAACATTCCTGATATAGTAATTTTTTAGGTGTCCCCAACGACGACTCAATGGTGACACCCTAATATCATCATCATCATAAGCAGCCCGCTCACGTCCACTGCTGGACAAAAGCCTCCCCGATACTTTTCCAATAGCTTCTATCCTGAGCCACTCTTGAGCCACACATCTTGCATATTTCATCTATTCATCCGCCATGTGGCATTTTTGCGGGCGCTTAATGTCTCTCGCATACCATTCCGGGATTCCCCTTTTCCAACGACCATCCTTTCTTCATGTAGTATGAGCCGCCCACTGCCATTTAAGTTTTTTCACATGTTCGATCACATCCGTGTCTTCAGTCATTCTACGGATCCATTCATTCCTCTTACGATCTTTCAGCGAAATACCTAGCATACATCATTCCATTGCTCTTTGCGCACACTGCAACCTATTTATTTGACTAGCATTCAAGCACCAAGTTTCACTGCCGTAAGTTAGAACAGGGCACACTGGTTAAAAGTTCTGGATCCTAGGCATAAGGGCACACTGCTTTTTACTACTATGTGAAGCCTACTGAAAACGCTCCACGCTAACTTAATTCTTTGTGTGATTTCTGGGTCTCTGGCCCCATTCTTGCTTATGATTTGACCTAAGTAAGTGTAGCTATCTATGATGTCAAGCTCTACGTTTCCTACAGCTACTTTACCAGCGGCAGAGAATTGTAGTCATAATACATCCTAATATATCCCTCAAGAAGCAATTTCTCTGTGACTTCTTTTATAATTCACAAAGCCGAGCTTTGTTTTTTGCAACACAACAGCTGCTGGCATCATAATTATAATTATATACTGATCTGGTAACCTTCGATGAACTGCAAATGATGTGTTTAATATATACCTTTGACGGTTTAATAATTGGATAGTCATATCAAAAAATATGTCATCATTATCATCAATACTGACCTATTAGTTATTTACTGCAGATGATAATGTGAATGTCTAAAAACAATGTCAAGGTCATTAAAGTACAAAGTTGTCTCTGCACTAGATCTTCGATAGTTTCAACAAAAATGGGCATTTGCAATAAAACAAATTTGAAAAATAGATTTTAATTCACAAATTTATTTATAAATACAAAATAAAATCATCAATAAAACGTAGACGAGAAAATAGTACAATGAAAATTTATATTATATGTATTCGCTAAAACAAAAATAAGGAACCATAAAACATTCAATAATATAAATAAGTTTCTAAGAAAAATTTCACAATGGTTTTTCTTCTCTTAAAAAATATTCCTCGAACCTATTCTTTTTTTTAATCGGTTTATCACAATATTCTATTTCTAATTGGATACTAAAAACATTAACGGAATATAAATATTTGGTTAAACAAATCAATCCTTATAACTATTACCGTATCACTATACATTCACTAAAAATAAATAAATAACATATATATATGTATCATATAAATGAGATCACGTAGTTGTTAAGCCGTCTTCGAAAACAATACAAGAGGTAATGTAAAAATAATAGATCTTCCCGTCTCCGTCATCACATTACGATGAACAGTATGAGAACGACCACAAGAATCACCGATAACACACCGATCGCGATCCATTGTCTCCGATCTGCAATGAAAATCCAAATACAATAACGAAACACAAAATATCAAGTGGTTCAGGAAATAACGTCCATCGAATCTCATTTGTTACAACACTAAGCAAAACTAAGGCGCCACATTTATATTTATTGGAGATTCTACATTTAATTTTTATTCGAGCAATTACAAAGAACTGCTTTCTGAGGGGCATATGGAATGTCAAAGTGAGAAAAACTTATCGAAATATGTCATTTTGTGAGCACGACCCTCTTGATGAAGGTACAAAATGCACGAAAGGCAGATTTCGAGGAAACAAAGTCAACATGGAAAATGGTCCGAAAACCTGGAAAACATGTTCTTTCTTTCATTTTCTACCAGAAAACCAGACCTGAAAGATATGATCTAAGTCCTGAATCTCTTCGTAGACACGGTGAAAGTAAGGTAATTTCCTTTGTTTTTCACCAGAAAACAAGAACACATATAAGGGGCTCGGCAGTAAATAGTGTTAAGTGCCAAAATTATAAAATTGTGTTTCTTTAATTTACTACAGAAATTAATAAATAATTCCACATTCTTTCTAAATATGATAGTACTATGTTGAGTTGTTACTCCTAGTTTTATTTGCATCTAAATGCATGTAAACTTTTTTTCTTAATATCTCCAAAAGTGACAAATATCGCTTAGCATTATTTACTGCCGAGCCCCTCATGATCAAGGTCCAGAATTTCTGCGCAGGCACAAAGAAGGTAAAGTAATTTACTTTATTTTTTAACAAAAAAAAACCCAAAAGACATTATTTTCCAAACCACAACAATCGATATAAAAAAACAGCAACGTTACCGTTCGACATGTGAAAAACTTTCGCAACTTTTTTCATAGTCGTATCTAATTTGGAGTCAGTATTTTCCAATTCGCTATTGAAATCGTCGAGCATGCTGAAAAATATCAAAAATCAAAATATGCAAATAAACAATATCTATAGTATTCAAAACAAACATACACAGTCTGTTCATCTAATTCTATTCCGATCTGCCGCGAGACCGACTTGAGCGATCCGATCGAGTGGTTGATGACGTTCAGCTGCTCGTCCTGGCTGTCGAGCATTCTCTGCTGCGCGGCCGAGTTTTCGTTGAAGAAGCCGTCGTCGTATCGGCTCGGGCTGTCGAGCTGGTTTTCTAACTTAAAATATTTTGTAGTGGAATGTCGCGGAGGCACTGACGTCGATCCTTCCATGAGCGCTTGCCTGGACGTGCGATCGCGCTCTCTCGATCTGTTCGAATTCATTTTGTCTTTCATATCCTGAAATTATCGTGTACGTTATTCGATACGTAATCGAAATCGGATTCGTATACAATATGACTTTGATCGTATCGAAAATAAGTTTTGATAGACGAGATCTTTCCGATGTACCGACAATGCGTAAGAAGGGACTCTGAAAGAGTTTCAGTGATAAAAAATCCGTTTTGTGATTTTATCGATCTACTGATTGTAAAACTTAACTTCAGTGTTTTATTGTTGACTTACTATTTTTAATAATATCAATGATTCAATATTGCTGGGAATACCAGTTTCTGATAATCATCAAAGTTAAGCAACAAGTATTGGAGTCAATAGATAGAAAAATTATCTTGTCTTGCCTGAACTCTTAATGATATGAATCCTTAATTATGAAGATGTTAATATTGTTTAATAAAAAAAATCACTGAAAATATATCAACGAATCTTTTAAAATATTTAAAATGTAAAAATTCACAAGTTATGAACAAAAATAATCCCAAATACGTTAGATTAACTTTAGATACAAATCAATTGATATTTATTACAAAATTATGATTTATAAAAAAAACATAATTCGAAAAAATTAAAAAACTTTACAATTATAATATATCGTAATGTAAAACATCAAAGTCATATTATATGGAAACGAAACTAAAAACATTTCATGAAATAAACATTAATCACAAAACGCATTCGGTATTTAAAGATCCGAAAACATTCAAAATGCCAAAAAAATTATTTAAATTTCGTTAAAAACCATAAACGTTATTGTTATTATCAATATAATATATATTTGAAATTTTGAATGTTTAGAAAATATAATTGAAAATTTATATTAACAATTAGAAAATGTTTGCAATTTTCCATAATAAGCATTATCATAAACGCAGAGCAAAAAATTTAAAATTCGCACATAATCTCATCGAAAATAACATTTTCAAAACATAAACACAAAACAACGCATTGCAAATGAATCCATCGCGTTTAAATAATTTTAAAAAATCATCTCAAATTACCTTTACTTCTAGTCTTGTAGTTTCAATAAAATTCTTCCGATTGGTGAGCTCTTTATTATCAATCTTAAATTTCGAAGGATTTTTTTCTACAATACGTATTAAAATTAATTAAGGAATAATAATCATTAACAAACATGTCGATAATTATATAATCAAATAATTATTTTTTTACAGCATGGGTCAGGTAGAGCAATGGTTTTTTACCTGTAACAAAAGCAAAGCCGGAACACGGAAATTTATAGCCCTCCACTGCTCCAATTTTAAATGTAAAATTTAAAAAAAATATTTTGAAATTTTGAAAAAAAGTAAAATTTTATCCAAAAATTGGAAGTTCAAGTGTTCACTTATGTTTATTTATACCCATAGTGGTTTGGATATATCCAAACTATCGATTTTAGTTTGAATGTCAACTGTCAAATTTTACTTTCATATAATTGAATCTAAACTAAAAACAGACATCATAAGTATCATGATTGGGTTAGGTTGGGTTAGCATTTTAGCTTAAATTGTGAAAACGTGTTCAAAACAAACTTTCAAAGTTCAAACTGACACAACAGGTAGACACTACGCGTGTTTCTCGGTCATTAATTGACATACCAATTTCCACCTCATTGATATTTAGTATAAGAGCGTTATCTGAGTGCAAACAACTTCGTACCACACTAACAATTAGACTAGAGTGTTTAGAAGTTGAACAGACTAGTTTGCTCATGCACAAGTCCAAAAAATCTGTTATTTAACAACAAAAGGATATCAATAGTGTCGTCTAAATCCTCAAGATCCCACTCGATGCTGCGCAGTGCGTTGCGGAGTTCAGTACAAGTCCAATCAGCATCGGCAGAAACTGGCGCACCACCTGTGCCGCAAGCGTTCGTCGCCGGAGCTCCCGCTAATTCCAACCAACGCAGATAGAGTCCTCGTGTTTTGTTCAAAGCTTTGAACACCTCACTGAAACGATAGTTACAAATGCTTTAATATGTTATATTGTTGAAAATAGCAAAAGAAATGGTTAAGCCTCATCGAAACTAAGCAACGAGCGGAACGGTGAGTGAATTATTTGATAATTTTTAGTGTTTAAACTCACTGAAAATTCGGTATTAGAAAGGATGTTTGTGATATTAAAAACTCGAATTACAATATTTCTTCAATTTTAAAGTTTAATTAAATGCAATAAAAATGAATCACATTGTGTTTATTGATTTGTTTGCTACTTGCAGATTTATATGTTCAATTATACAACAATTCTCTAAATCTGAGTTCAAATAAGTTAACTTATTGATTCAAAATCAAATCCATTTGATAACAATGTTGCGATTGATATTAAATAAGAATGTTTTGATCTTACTGAATGTACCAGTCAATTTAATTTGAGTTAAGTGGTGCAGTCAATATACAGATGGTTTTTATTAATATTTGAACTCTAAACTTTTTGAAAAAGCCCCATCATTTACTAAACATTAAATAGATAATTCAAAATTGAATCTTTTTAATAAGAGTGTTGAGATCAATATTAAATAGGAATGTTTTTAACACTATCGTATGTATCAACCAACTTAAGTTGAGTTGTAAACGATATAATCAGTATACAGATGATAGTTTTCAATATTTGAACTATAAACGTCTTAAAAAATCTGTATCGTTTACTAAACATGAAATAGATGGTTCAAAATTGAATTTATTTAATATCAGGGTTGAGATTCATATCAAAAAACAACGTTCTGATTGTATCGAATGTATCAACCCACTTAAGTTGAATTGAAAGTGATACGGTCAATATACGGATAAATTTTTTTAATATTTGCACTTTAAACTTTTCAAAAAAAGCCTTACCATGTACTGGACGTTATATACTATGTATTAAAACCAAATCTATACTATAAAAGTATAAAATTACTGTATAAAGTGAGGTTAAATAATATATTTATCTAATTTGTCCTTTGTACCTTGACACTGTCACGTGAAATTTTACAACTTCAATCCCTATGTGTTTTCGGAAATCAAATGACTTTCACAAATGAAGATAATTAGTTAAAATTGTGACAGTAATCAATGACGTTACTCAAAACACACAAATGAAGGTATCTCGTCCCCTCCATTTCACATGCTCCCACTTTCCTCGAATTATCAGTTTTTTGGTACATTTACGTACCATTGTGACCTTTGTTGAACGTGGAAATAAGATATGAAATTGTACGACAGTATGATCAGTCAGCATTGTAGTTCGTATTAAAACGGCACTGGAACGACCAGCGTTACGATCATGTGAGTTTTTTATATGATTGTAAATGTAATCGATGTTCATTCAAAGTGAACTTTTAATGATTTAAAATAACATTTTAATTCAATGAATAATAATAGAATACATCAAATCCGACTACGATTCTTCATATACAAGAAATTATGATTCGTATTTCAATTTAGCATAAGATACAAAACCGGATGAATTATGTTAAAAATCGGCATTTTCGCTTGTATGAAAACGGCACCGGAATGAAAAACCTCTACAGCTACGAAGATTCTTCGATCAACGTAGCATTGATGCATCACTGCATTAATGCATACTGATTCAATGGATGTCATATGTAGAAATATAGAATACGAAATCGTATTGAATCAAATAAATTGTAAAAAAAAAACTACATCGAAACCACCAGCTACGGGTCTACGACGATATTTCAAAGTCATCATGTCATGTTTGTACACAACACTGACATTGTGACCCATATCGCCAGACAACATAAGATACAAAGTCGCATACTAAATCAGCAACTGCAGCATTTCGATTTATACGAAAAGGGTACCGAAACGACCAGCTACGTCTACGAAGACATTTCCATCGTCATCGGAGAACATAGTCGACAACGAACATCGTCGACGAAAAACGAACAACCCGACGGGGACAATAGCGGAGTTCGAAACGCGCGGACTTATAAACACACAAAGGTTAAGGGATGAAAGTGACGTCACGCAAAAGCGCACCGACGCGGGCGACGACTCACTCTTTAACCACGAAGAACGGATCCTCCAAAGTCATCTCAGAACCTTGATCCGGACGGGGCGTAGGCCCGCGGGGGCGCACGCATTATCAAAGCGAGGGGCGGCGGCCGACTCGCCTCGGCCGATAAAGCAGCGCGCTGCCCGTCGGTAACGCTTCGCGCGCGGCGGCGAGAGATGGCGCGCGCGACAAGTGTCAAATGGCGGGCGGCTGCATCGCCCGCAATGCGGCAGCCTCCGGAAAATCGATACGAGACGGGGGCGGAGTCGCCGCGCCCCCCTCGGGCTGCAGCCGCTGCACCGTCGGGGCTTTCGCGCCGCTTTCCCGACTTTGGCGCGGTTTTTGCCCGCGTTTGACAGTTGCGTAAGAGATGGCGGGAGTGCCAACTTGAGTTTTTGAAATTTTACGGTCCCGCCGAGCGTCGATGGACTCCCAGATAATATCGATAATATCGCACGCGACATTGGCACACACCAACAGTGTGACATATGGTCTTAGGTAGAAAACAATCCACGAAATATTGTGGTTAAAATGAATTATAAAGCACTAGCGGTGCCACCCGGCGTTGCTCGGGACTTAAATTTTGAATCTAATTATTTTTTTTAATTAAATATTTGTGGACCTTCTCGTTGCGGTTTCTGAGAAATATGGTCATCCTATTTTAATGATACAAAAACCTTTTCGACAAAAAATATATGTTTTATATAGGTGGAGGAACATTTTTTTGCGGACCGTCCCGTTTTGGGTTCCGGGAAATATGGTTATCCTATTTTAAAGATGCTAAAAACCTTCTCCACAAAAAAATAAATATACATGCCCATTTTCATGGCGATTGGTCGAAAGATGTTGGAGTGAATCGGCAACAAACAAATATACAAACATCCATTTTTATATATATAGATTGTACTATATTTTAGGTTTGCGTACTATATTCTGTTGAATAAATATATAGTATGCAAAAATACTATATTTTCAACACCGAAACTAAATCTTAAAAAGCAAATCTTTCATTTTACACAAATGAAATGAATCTTAGAATATTGAAATGGATGACCTTTACTCTGAAATAACAATATTAAATGAAATCTTTGCAAAAGTAAAAGGTTGAAGTGATTTTACGGAAAAAACTACAAGCCAAGCCATATTTTTAAAAATACTGAAAATAACTTGCCGAATTTATTTAAAATAATTTCATTTCTGCTCTCTATTCCCGCCCCTTCGGCATTCACAGAAAGGATATTTTTTTTATTATGAAATCGAAGTGGCAAGAAGAACGAAGCAGATGTAATATATCATTAATTAAGAATGAGCTTTTGATTTATTTTAATGTAAAAATTGAAAGTCATAAAGCATATGACACTTTTAATCTAAATAAAATTTGTTAAAAAATGCAAGAAGTGCAAAAAATATACTTTTCGTAAAAATAAATGAGTAAAAAATAAGTATATATCTATTTTTTTCCGCCTTTTCCATATAGTTTGAAAAATACTATATTTCGCCGAAAAAATGTTGGCAACCCTAAGTCACTCCCAAATGATGGTTCCCAAATGACATAGCACACATCGACAGTAGCATACACAACCGAAATAGTATGATTATAAGGCGTTCATTAGATCATTTAACCATCATACAGTCATCCAATTGTCCTAAAACGTATCGTGTGTACTACTATCGATATATGCCAATGTCATGTGTACTAGTATTGTTCGGGCAACCGTATGATCTAAATAATATGTCGTAAATTGTACGTTGTCGTATGAATAGATTTTCTAATTTTCTAATATTATATGCATGTATACTTAAAAAATCAATGAAAGAATAGATTCAATCTAAATTATACATAATTTTTGTTATTAACTATTTGATGACGATGAATGTTCTAGCTCATAAAATGTCAAATAAATTGTTTTCGAAACATTCATTACATCATCGACGAAGCATAATAAATAAATTTCGATTCGATTTCCGAATAAAAAAATCTCAATCAAACAGAACGTTACGACCGAACGTCCATTTTTGTAAAACGAAAACGTCACAAGAACCAAACGCCGCACGATAAACGGCCAGTTCCGCGCGTGCGAGTCGGCAATTTTCGAATTGATCCGAAAAGCCCCGCCCGAAAACTGCGCCCGTCCTGCCAACGTGCAGATGCCCGCAGTCGCGCCAACCTCTGCATCTGTCAAAATTTTCTAACGAAAAAAACCCGTGCGTTGGACACAAACGCGCGCGGCAAACGAGCATAACCTTCACAATCAAGGTCAGCCGGCCAATATGCGCCTCTTCTTTGTCCGCCATTGTGTCACGATGCAATAATTTCCATACACACACACACGCGTAAAATATTCCAGATGGAATCCGACAAAACGTGAGAACGTAACGCTTCCAATTACGGCCATGATTAAAACGGGTCGATTTCGCGACGTTCAAATTCGCGATTTTGTACAATCAATATCCATGCACGAAGTTTTATGGACGTTTTTACGTATTTTTTCGTTCGTAATCTGGAGTTTTCGACAAAACCGGAGTCCTTTCGGATTGTTTCGACAATGACGACGTTATAAATCGAAAATTTCCTTTGTGTTGGGCGTCCAGATGACCCCGTAACCCAAATCCCCATTTCGGGAGGACGGATCGATGTTTTCCCGCGCAAAGAATGGCGTGTGCCGCGATGACGGTTTAGTTCCTGGAATTTTTGTGTCGTTGTAAATAGTCGCTTTTTTTAGCCAATGAAATCATCTGCTGATTGTCAGAACAATGGTGGTTTAGTTCTAGGAATGGTTGTTTAGTATCCAATGACTTGATTAGGTTTATGATTTTTTAGATTCGATTTAGGTGCATAATTTTTTTTTTCGATATATTTGCATTTTAACATGAAAAAATGCATTATACATTGTAATTATAAGTGAGTAAACTAAATTATTTTTAACGAATTTACATGAAGTTTGACAATTATAAATTTTTAACCGTGCCTTAGCGAGTTTCGGGTTTAAATGTTGTATAGTAATTAGCACCTTTTCCTGTCCGAAATGTTAGCATGTGCAAATTTAGGTGATCTAATTGTAAGATGAAATGATTGGTAAAAACTATCAAGCAAAACTTCCCTACAACATGTGCAAGTAGAAAATGGGAAGTCCAAATTCATCGTAATTTTCCATTACCGGTAATACGATATTTTTTGACTTATTACTAGTAAATTTAATTTTGTGTGAATACAGGGAAAAAATATGAATAACCAAAAAAACTGTATAACCCGACATTTTGTCAAAAATATTTTCCGAAAGAAAACAATATTTTTCAAAGAAACATACACCTACAGAAATCGACATTATTTTCCGAAAAAAATAACGTTTTTCAAACGTACTCAAATCACCAAAAAAAAAGTAATATTCGTTTACCGATAATGGCTTCCCTATACTACAAACTACACGCAAAATTAATTAAAAAACCTTATTTACGAACTTATAATGCATAAATTATACTTAATACCCTTCAAGAATCTTAATTTAAGCGCTTACAATACATTTTTATTCATCTTGAAACTCAAATTTGTCAACAAAATAATCATTTTCGTATTAAACAATATTGATTCTAATGATAACGACGAAAAAACTAACCACGATTCCGAAACATTTGCAACACTGACTCCAAGAGTTAAACCGTCACACATTTTCGACCTAAAAACGACTCCAGATCAATCATCGATCCGAAAACGGTTTAATTCTGACATTTCCAAACCCGAAATTCGGTTGATGGCCGTTCCGGCGACGCTCGAGGCCGCAATTGTTCGCAATACGAGCCGAATTATTTAATCATGGCCGGAATTAGGACGGCATCTTGCCCTGTTTGGGCCGCCGACGGGCCTGATAAGCGCGAATGACTCTTATCGTCCATTGTTTCATCGATCCGTTTAATTTTGCGGCGATAAGGAGCGCGAAAACGGCCATGCCTCATCGGCTTAGCGTAAATCTAAGGAGGTGGTTAACCTTTTTGGAATGTGACGTTTATTTCGAACGTTCGTATTTGCGTTCACTGTGGGGTCTCACCTTAATCGCTTAAAAAAATTAATGGATTTGGATTTGATATTTTTAAATTTTAAATACATAAGTTATATATATATTTTTTTAATTTTATCGAAATAAAATGTGTTGGTAAAAAATTATGTTTTTAAGACTTTTCTCATTTTTTTCTCGAAAGAAAAAGATAATTCTTAAAGTGCGATTTAAGTTCAAAAGCTTCTCTAATCTATTGTTCATATTATTTCTAACTTAACTTCGATAATTAATCGATTTGGAACCAAAGATTCACTAAGTACAGTAAATCTCCCTATAACGTCCCCCTCTTATATCGTTCAAATGCATCCAAATTCAAATTTTTTTAAATGCATTTGAAACAAAAAGTTAACACGTAAAAATTTCCAAAAAAAAAAATTAAAATTGAAAAATCTTAACCCTCTATAAAGTGCAATCTATCTTGATGTTATAGGGGGGGGGCTTACTGTACTAACTACAATTTTTAAAAATCACTCGAAAACATGATCTTTTCTATTTTTTTCATAACAGCAAACAACCAAAATATCTCAGTACCTGAACTACACGTTGATTAGAATCTCATAAAAAAATTTCGATCATTTTAAATAAATAAATACAGAACACAACCCTGAAATTACCATGTTTTATATAATAGAATGAATTCATTTAAATCGATGATCAAATCAACACACCTAGAACGTGCGATTACGAAATCGCAATTGCACTTGCATTCGAAACAACATTCAAAATCGTTGGATTAAATTTTTCAACATTCATCAATCTAAACGAAAGCACAAATACCATAAATTACCTAACTATTATTTTGATCATTTACTGATAATGACATCCCTAGTCGACTGATTTCCGGATAGTTTGACCAGGACTGTTTAAAAAAGGAAACATTTAACGAAAACCACAATAATTTCATCTAAACTTTTCATTCAACGGATTTTTCTGTGAAAACAATACACCAGGGTTTCTCAACCTTTTTTGGGCCGTGGTCCCTTTTTGATTCAAATATTTCTCTATTCCTCCTCTCCAATATTTATATAAAACTTTATTTTATAATAGAAAATTTGAATATATGTTTGTATTTTTTACATTTTGCACATCTATCAGACTTTCTTGTAATTCGGTATCAATATTTATTGCATTCAAACTATAATAAATTAATCTATCGTCCAATCTGGAATATTTAGATTTATAATATAATTAAATCTAACTTGCATATCTTCATGAACCTTTTTCAAATGATCAGTGTACACATAAAGATCGTCTTTTTTTATTTCTTCAGAAATTGCAGCCAATGACGGTAATTGTGCAAATCTACGTCTTCCAATGTTAATTTTGAAATGATTAAGCTTTCCAAGAAAAGGAACAATTTCCTTGTAATTTTTTCAAATATATCCGTTAAATAAAAGATATCACATTTTGCATCAACCATTTTTTTCCCTTTTTTTCTTACCACTCATAAAGGACAAGATACTGTTCCAAAGTATAAAAACATACTTAAGACAATTATCCTTCGATAACCAACGAACTTCTGTGTGTAATAATAGGCGCTCAAAATTCTCTTCTTTTTCTTTTCTTTGTTTAAATTCATTATTATTAGCGAAATATTATCGTTTGAAACTAATTTCTGTTCGGTAGTGACCATATTAAATTTAGAAAAATTGACCATTCCTCTAGAATTTACCATTCCTCCTCAAATACTGAATTTCGGTTAATTCCTCCACTGACAGGCTCTGGGATCATGTGAACCCAGGTTGAGAACCTCTGCAATACACTATGATTCTTTACGAAACCCGTCAACTTTTTTCGGTATTTTTCAAACGTTTACGAATCGAAATTCTACATAAGATAAAGTGCGCTCTAGCTTGTGCATTATCAACGGAAAATTCCTTATCGGCACAGAACCTTATCAGAAATGATGAAAAAAAATCATCACAGAGGCTCATTGTGCCGTAAAATGATTCTTCGCAACGCGGATCAAAGATAACCGTTGTGTTATTGAAATTAAAAGAAGTGAAATAAAAAAAGACTGAACACACATAGCTGTTTTTACCTTATCTCAATGGAAAATGCCGTATTGATTGTCAACTCCGCGTTTTTTCAAAATTGGACAAATCATCTTTTATTATAAATAAACTTAGAATTGATATTTATTCGCTCAAATTCGATTCTATTCAAATTTTATACAGTACTTTATTTCAGTATAACAATATCGATGGAAGCTAATAAGAAAATTCGTTGCGTTTTTATTTATTTTGATATTATATTTTTCAAAATTTGATGCATTTTCATTTTTTTATAGTTTAATCTTTAGTTTTATCTTCCAATATTATTATATTATTTATAATATCGTTAAATTTTCATTCATAATCGGTTCTTTTTGTCTACGATTCATCGATCAGTGCTTATTTTTGTAAATAATATTATTATTAGTATCTAGTAAGAAAATTAATTACATTTTTCTTCATATTTATACTGATATTGTTCAAAATTTTATGCATTTTCGTTTTTTTGTAGTTCTACCCTCTAAAATTATCATATTAATTATAACATCATAATATTTTCTTTCTTAAAACAATTATTTTTGTCTATGATCAATCGATCGATCAAATCCTCGTTTGAAAATATATATTTGAATAGATTCATTTTTTTTTTCAAAAATCTTATTTAAATTAAAAAAAACCAATATATACTTTATTCGATCGATTTAAAAACAAAAAAAAAATAGACTTATACCGTTTCCAATATCAATTCACATTCAATACGAAATGCATCAACGCATATTAGATTCTAACAACAACACTGCTTAGAATCTTATAGGAAGCGAAAAATAACATTCAAATCGGGAACGCACGCTTCGTATAGGATCAATCTATTTATACATCTGGCAACACTGACCGGTGGCCCGAGCGTGCGAAAAGCCCGCCATTTCCACGAATCTTCGATTTATTACAAAAAATTATGTGATGTATAAATGGTTTCTGCTCGTATTAACGAGTTTCATAGATTCGCCATTTTTTCGTTATTGACGTTGTCAACGAAAAAACGAAGTTGCAAAATGGCTAGCTGGATTTGGGCAGTGTTTTGTGAAACGTCATAGCGTGGGTGCACTTTGTGATCCACATACACGTTTGTTATTTAATTATTAAAAAATTGCATAGAGAAGTTTTTTTATATTATCGATTTTTTATGCTTAGATGTTTTTATTTTATGCTTTTTTAATTGCAAAGGAATGATAAAACTTTAAAAGTTTGAATATTAAAAAAATTATAATATATTATTTTGTTGGTTACGTTGTTTATAATTTAACTCAAAGGATTGATTGATTGATTTGACAAGACTAATTGAAATTCATTGAAATGTGACAAGATTCGTTAAAACACCAATTTTTTTCTTTCTTTTTTGTATAATAATATGAAAAGGATATTAAAAATTAAATATCATATCATCTACTAGGTAATCGTACATGTCAATTTGACGATGGATTTTTAAACACGAACTATTATTTTTGGAAACTGAAATTCCAGTAAATTTAAAAGTGCAAGCTTTTTGAACAATTTATTATAATCAATGTTTGCAATATGCAGAAACCAAACGTGGAAACGTGAGGATATATTTTAAGATTGACTGAAAGGAAGTTTAAAATGAACCTCTTGGTAAGAAACATTACGAAGGCAATGAACTTCCTATTCCTAGCAACGAAACTGAAATAACAATAAACAAAACATATTTATGGTAGAAATACATTTACAGTTTTCAGATCTGCAAGATCAACATGCTCATTTTTCTTAAACGTATATTCGACAAATCGATATTTTACAAATCGATATTATGCCCACCGTTCGTGCGTTCGACGGCCAAACGAAACAACACAAACATTGTCTGACCCGCAACAAACCCGAAATAGAAAACGCGAAAATAAAATTCAGCAACAACGCCGCCACTATTTTCAAACTAACAACAAACGTGGAAATAGAAAAGTTAAATGCGCTCGGTGTATGGGCGTACTTTGTGTTGCTATGCGAGTGCGGGCAGCTGCCCTCTCCATCTCTCTCTTTCTCTCTCTCTCTTTCTTGAGAGTACACCTGAACTCGTGTGGTTATAACGAGCGAAATTCCGGCTTAGACTAATCGTGCGGTATCCGCGTATATTCCGAAAATTAAAAAATCATCAATTTTGAGGTTATGTCTCCAGAAAATGTTTGTATAGGTTAGGTTATCGAAAGATATTTATAGGTTAAGTTTATCAAGAATGACTTATTGGTTATGTTATCAATAACTATTTATTGATTAGGTTGCGTTATCGAAAATCGTTAATTTAGGTTATGTTGTAGAAACGTTTATTTTCGAAAATTTCGAGCGGCCTATATAAACCCAGATGCGGCCGTATTTATTATTAGAATTTTCGGCATGGACAAATTTTCGTTTTGAAAAGAATCGACGGAATTATGAAACGCGTTGGATAACGAGCATGACCCAAAAACTCAAATCAGGGTTGCACAACCATCGTCATGAGATAACGGACGCTTTTTTTACGAACACATTATTTTTATCGCTTTCTATAAATTTTGTAAAGATGGTGTCGTAATCGAGTTCAAATCGGCCAGTCGGCTGGTCGATTTCGGCTTTTGTGTAACAATATTTTTGTTTTTATATAATATTTTAAAACTTTGTTACGAGAATTTATTACAATGTGGAATAATATTTCAATTATTTTAGC